>OZ012706.1:22686494-22965061 GCA_963942595.1 Cylloceria caligata
CTCGTTAAGGAGCTAGGGGTAATAGCCTCCTCGCGAGATACCCAGTTCGAATATAACAAATCGTCGTTAACCGGTAGCAGGCGCTGAATTTCTTTCTCATTGTCGTACAAATACAACAATAGCTTCTCGCGAGTTTTAATTATTGCCGTGTGCGTTAGATTATCCCGCTGACCGAATTTACCCCAGAACGAATTTAAGCAAAGCTTAGCAACTGAGCGTAAGCCCTGGTTACGCGTAATGTTGTTAGCGTTCAGCCGGATACCCTCCACGCGTTCGTAATAATTTATATATTTCTCGCGAGACGCTACGTCGATACAGTGCTCGGGCTAACCGCTTGCCTCCTGTTTAATCTTCAAAAATGTATTGACATAATAGGCAAACAGTCCACCTTCGCGTGTAACGGGATTGTACATTATTGTTTTGTACGTCCAAATCATCGAAATTTTCAAAATTTTATAGCCCATATCTATTGCCTTCCGCACCTCATCCGTCACCCAGGTACTGGTGAAACCCCATCGTCAAGGTTCTCATGAATGCACGAGTCTTGAACCATAAATTCTGTACACTTACGACACAGAGCAAATAGTAGTCTCTCGTGCACTCGAACAGGTAGCACGGGGTGAAAGAGGTGGTGCGGAGGCAATACGGTACACTCCACCAAGCCGTTGACCGTTACACCGAGAGCATCGAGTGAACCCCCGAACAAATCGTCGCACTCGGTAACGATATATATTTTCGGGTGCCCCACACGGTGGCGGCCTGTCGTGCATATATAAGGATACAGCGAGCAGATACCGATGTACGATATCTTCTCCACTGGTGCGACATCGTGGGAGGTGACGATATTACCTGTGCGACCACCATAAAACGCTGCACGAGGGTTCAAACTCTCTGTGGTGCGCCGTGGATGATTTTTTTAAAATTCGTTTACGCGTGGCTCGACTTTGCGGAGTACCAGGTGTATGCATAAGTTTTTTCCGGTTTAACTAAGAGATGGCGCCAGCGAAAAGTACGCAGCGTATTAATTTGACACATACGTCATTTTGTTCGTCTGACATTAACCTACAAACACACACAAGTTGAGTCCGCCAAAAACTAGCGTCTTTGTTTTATCGTTCAGTGATCATGTCGAGTTTTGTGCCTGAAAAAGAACATTTGTGGCACGCATTGCTTTTCTTATTTAATCAAAAGAAAAAGGCTGCTGAAAGTCAACGTTTGCTGGTAGAAACACATGGTGAACACGCTCCATCGATTAGAACATGTGAGACATGGTTTCGACAATTTAAAAGTGGTGATTTCAATGTGAAAGACAGTGAACGCTTTCGTAGACCACAAAAATGCGAAGACGAGCAATTGCAGGAGTTATTGGATGATGACCCAACTCAAACTCAACGGCAATTAGCAGAAGCATTACATGTGTCACAAGAAACAATCAGCAGACGTTTACGAGTAATGGGGAAGATCAATAAACTCGGTAAATGGGTCCCACACGATTTGAATGAACGTCAAATAGAAAATCGCAAAGTCACTTGTGAAGTGCTGCTTCAACGCCACGAAAGGAAATCATTTTTGCATCAAATTGTGACGGGTGACGAAAAATGGATTTATTTTGAAAACCCGAAGCGGAAAAAATCGTGGCTTTCACCTGGCGAAGCCGGTCCTTCAACACCAAGGCCAAATCGCTTCGGCAAGAAGACCATGCTCTGTGTCTGGTGGGACCAGAGCGGTATTGTGTATTATGAACTCTTGAAGCCCGGCGAAACCGTTAATACACAACGCTATCGCCAACAAATTATTAATTTAAACCACGCATCAATCGAAAGACGACCGGAATGGGCCAGAAGACATGGCAAAGTGATTTTGTTACACGACAATGCGCCGTCTCACACAGCAAAAGCAGTGAAAGACACCTTGAAATCGCTTGGATGGGACATCCTTCCGCACCCGCCGTATTTGCCAGACCTGGCGCCATCTGACTATCATCTCTTCACATCAATGGGGCACGCGCTCCCAGAGCAGCACTTCAGCAATTTCGAGGAAGTTGGAAAATGGCTCGACGAATGGTTTGCCGCAAAAGACAAGCAGTTTTTCTGGCATGGTATTCATAAGTTACCTGAAAGATGGGCGAAATGTGTAGAAGCCGATGGCCAATATTTTGAATAAAACAAAAATTAATTTCCCTTGAAAATTACGTGTTTTTTTTACCAAAAAACCGGAAAAAACTTTTGCATACACCTGGTATAGTGATGCAAAAGGAATCTTTTGACGGACTATGCATCGTAGTACCGTGTGTCGATGACCGCTTCAGGCGGCTCCAGCGCTACGTCGTTTATGTGAAAAACTATATCGGTGTTCTATGTGCCGAATTACTTATACATATTCCCGCTAAAGAGCTAGCCAAGAATGTGGCCTAAGTGCGTATTAAAACTCTTTTAAGACAGGATAGCTCTAATCTGTGTGAGGCTGTACGTCATCGAGTCGATCCTGCATTACTTGAAAATTTCGATATATTGTTCCTGGAGTTGAAGGTATTTTGTGTTCCGTTCATAACACAGGAGGTGAAAAAATTAATCACAGACATTTTTTCTCTGGTGGCGTCAAAACCGTTTGAAGAATGATCGGAGAACGATTGCCGCCGGTTACGCAAGAATTAATTTTTCATAATTCACATGATAACACATGATTATGATGATAATAATAATAATTAATTTTACTAGTTGTAGATGTTAAGATAATTTTTGCGTTACTTTTCTTAAATATACACGTGGCTCGTCATCGATAACCCCCCATGTCTCGTCTCAGTATAAATTGAAATTATTAATATTTTTATGTATTGTAACATAGTTACAACCGCTAGCCTACTTGATTATTTTGGAAGCACCGAGCATTGCGGGCACTAGGCCACCGAACCCGGAGATGTGTCAAAAACTAGCTACGTCACACCTCCAGAATTCCCTCGATGCCGAAAACAGCAGGTCAGCGACCAGCTGGCCTCGCTTGGCGCCGGAGGGAAGACTGGTAGCGCAACAGCGGTAGCCCGAAACATTATTAGAACTCGGTAGATTTAAAAATCGACGCCGATAATGACGTAGAAGGGTACCAGATTGGGGGGCAGGCTATAAAAGAGCCTGCGCGGAGGGAAAAGCTCTTATACGCTCTTTACTCTTCTGGCCCAGGTTACCAAGTTGGAAGCGATTAAAAAACAAGTTGTATATTTTTCTGGAGTTATAAAAATGTATTCATACTAGTATTGGAGTGGAATACGGGATTTGGCAATATAAAAATAATCGTGTCAGTGAGCGTGGAACAGCGAAAACGACAGAAAAGAAAGGACAGGCGAGTCATTAAAATTATATCGAAATTCTTAGTGACATATTGAGTCAACTGATATTGATCTAGATTTAGATAGTTTTAAGTGAGTAGAATTAATTGTATCGAGTTATTAAATAGAATTAAGAGTAATTTTAGGCGAATAGAATTAAGTCGCATGGTATTTAAACCTGTTGGATACCGAGAAGTGTATAAACGTGCAGGTCTAAAGGAGATAGTGATGAAGTGAAATAAAAATAAAGTAAAATTAATAAAGAAGTGATAGAAAAAGAAAGGAATAGATACAATAGAGACATCGGTCCGAAGAGCGAGTGTTCGACGCGTTTAACCGTGTGTGTGCGTGTAGAGTAACTGGGTCACTACTAACTCACAAAACAATAACAGACTACCGAGTCGAGTGCACCGAGAGCCTATGTAAACGGAATAGCCGAAAAGAATTGTCAAAATCATCGTAGGAATTACAAAATTTAAATGAATTGTACTGGATATCGGTACCAGAAAACCGAACGTTAACATTCTGTTTTTAATTGTTTGCATAAATAAACTAAGACGACATACTCGTCTTATATTTAATATGGCGCCTAAATGACGAGCTTCAACTAGATCCACACACACCAACATAGAGATCCATACCACACAGCACGCACACCTGTAAACCAACTACCGTTACTCAAGAAATAGTTATACTGACAAGCAGTAAGACTAAAGTCTCAAGTAACGTACGAAGAAATATCTATAAGGAACACGCTAAATTATTATAACCAAGAAGAGGATATTAACGGGACAAATGGGCTACAGGAGATGGGCTACAGGACGACCAGAAGATATAGCAATACCCTGCTATACCGACGAAAAGGAAAGAAGAGCGGGGAAGCCGGTATAAAAGGGCACGGCAAACCACAGTCTGGGAGCATTCTGTTCACAGACTTTCGCCAACATCCGGAATCTACCAAAGGAGGACCACCTAATCAACCAAAGGAAGACCAGCTAATTGACCAAAGGAGGACCAGCCATCCAGCTAAAAGAAGGACCACCCAGTCAACCCAAGGAGAAGCATCTTCAGCCGCACCACTCCAAAGATCAGGCCTGAAACCTATGGCCTAGGGAAAACGAACATCTTCCAAGGTCAACTACTGAGCCACCAGTCATCCACGTAGCAGAGTACACAAGCCAACGAGATCTTACCTCTGAAAGACACCAGTCTGGTATAGAGAAATTTATACTATATCCATAAGGGACTTAAAAAATCCCTAAAAAGTAGCTAGGGACGCTCCTGTAGCATTTCCGATGCGCCGATGCACCGGGGCTGCACCGCGCTGACGCCTCCACCGGAACAGCGGCGGGACCAGCGAGTAGATCGCTCAGCCAGGAGAGCTCGAGTGAGAGCTCTGTCCCCACTACAGTCCACGCACTATAGCTATAGAATAGGCTACCTCCGGACACCGAGGAATAATAACAGAGCCGATATAGATATACAAACAATAGCAAGCTCCACAGGCTCTTTCTATATGTAGGAACTATACTACCTTATAAAGAAAATATTTCAGTAATTCAAGACAAACCTCCTACTTCATGCGAACACGATTATAACGGCATGCGTAAGCCCGGGTTAAGTTCTTTTTTGTAAAATACATAATAACCAAATTTAAGGAAAAAGGAGTACATTTAATTCTCACACAAATTATTTAACTTTTACCTGTATAATTTATTTAATGTGTCTAATAAGCCATACTTTTACCTAATACAGAAGCCTATATTAATTTCCTCCCTGCTCGAGTTCGAACTAAAACCCTTTAAGGGTGATGTTAACGTAAAATACCGTTACATTTGGCGCCCGAACAGGGACTCCAGCATAGGAAAGAAAGGCTGATATTGGGCTATAAGTATGAGTTTTGAATCGATATTCGCTCAGAGACTGGTGCAACGAGCCGCACTCGACGCTAGTGTCGAACTTAATACATCGCTACTAGGACGCTCTTTAGAGTGGGAATCTACAACAGCGGACGGTATCTTAAGGCGACAACGTATGCAAGATCGGGAAGAAATCGCTAGGCTATCGGAAATTCCGAACGTAACAATGGAAGCCAATGCATCAGGTAGACTCCAGGATGGACGATCCACACCGAGACTAGGAGAAACTCTTCCGGTAGTTCCAGACCCAGTGAATATGAGCCAAATTATGGCCTTTCTCCAAACCATGAAAGAAGGTCAGGATGAAAAATTCGAGGATATCCGGACAGAATTACAACAAGCTAAATATTCCTGTACCTCAAGAACAACGATACTCAAAGAAGATCTAAAAGAGCACATCGAATACAAAATACTCGATAGTGACAAATGGACGGACACGAAACTCGAAACAGTCGGTCGAGAAATAATTGAAGAGCAAGAAGTTGTCAATAATTACCACAGGAATATCATTGTCAACGAGCAACGGATTGTGGCACGACTAGACAGGGAGATGAAAGAGGCCATGGAACGAGTAACGAAGAACCAAACCACGACAGAAAAACATGCAAATCGCATCAAGGAACTGGAACAGCATGTGTCCACAGGCATAAACAATTCCGCTCATGGTTTATCGACGTTCCAAATAGGAAACCTCACTCGTCTCCAGGCATCTACTCAACGGACTCCTAAATTTGCTGCAGACGGAAAACAACGTCCCACAAAATTTCTCAAAGAACTCCAAGAGTACAGCGAGGCAGGAGGAATCGAAGGATCTGACGTACGCATCGTCATACAGGACGCACTGGAGGGCCAAGCGAAGAACTGGTGGCATCTAGTGGAAGGTAGCGTGCAAAATTTCTCTGAATTTGCGACAGCATTTTCTGCACGCTACTGGACTCGAGAGATGCAAGACGAGGTCCGTAGCAACCTTGGAGTTTGGTACCTACGACACAGAAGGACGAAATCGCACCAGGGCGGAATACGCCACCCTCATCTTTGGTAACGCGAGAGACATTGAAGAGAAAATGTCGGACGAAGCAATTATTCGCCGCCTAGCCCGACATTTTGACGAAGAGGTGCGATGTGCACTCCGGATCCGGCAGATAAACAACGTCCAAGAATTCCTCGAACTCCTCGAGAGCATCGACATGGCAGGGCCTCTTAATAGCAAGAGAGGGCACCAGAGGAGAGACTTTCAAGGACGCGGGGGATCGAGGGACCAGGGATGGCGGGGACCACCGAGGAACGAGTGGCAACCACCGCGAGTCCCTGACAGCCGACCACGTTGGCAGACCCCTCCGCAGAATGGCAATGGAGGACATACAACATGGCAGCAGGCGGCGCAGAGACCACCGCAGCAATACAACACTCCTCCACCTACGCCACAAGGAGCGTACCACCAGGGAGCGACAACATGGCATCAAGCACCGCCACCAGCACCGGCTAGAGAGGAACAGTATAGACAGACGAATGCAATCCAGGGACATCCCCCTGGACCATTCCTCGAAAATACAATCACACCAGGAATGCGAGCACAACCAAACGTTTCCCAAAATACAAATCCGGGAAACGCTTAGACGTTGCGCCCATACAAAAATTCAAAAAAGAAAGAAAAAAACGAGGTGCAACGATAAATAAAAAGGAAATACAAGGACGAAAGGAGGGAGTAACTGTAGAAAAAAGAAAGCAGAAAAGAAAAGAACGGAGAGCGTTAAAAAATGAAGAAGGAGGAGAAAAATCGAAGACAGACGAAGGGAAAATCGCCAGTGAACCATCCAGTAATAAAGTCATCCAAAAGGATATCGTGATGCTGAAATCATCGGAACGGGAACAAGGGATCACAACCCCAAGTACCTCTAATGATCAGCAGGAGACATCCAAAGGAGAGGCGCCACGAAAGAGCGGCAATGACCAAGACGCGAGGAAGTACCAAGTGTTCACAGTCACCGAAGATCTACGGGAATTTCTAAGAGAAGAACCGAAAAAAGAAGGGAAATGGTATAATGATATACACCCCCGGTGCCCAGAAATTCCAGTAGGAATCGAGGGACTATCTGTGAATAGTCTGATTGACAGCGGCAGTGAGGTGAGCTGTATTTCTGAAGAATTTTTTAAATAATATTATGTGAAATTCGAGAAATGCCCCACACTGCCAGTCACTTCGACAAAGGTTGTAGGAGCTTTTGGAGGGGAAGTAGAGAAAGTAAAAAAACAAATAATGGTAGAGGCTAGAACATACGGATCAGAAGGAGTACTACAGTTACTGGTTGTCCCAAAATTACTACGACCTATCTTAATTAGGATCGACGGAATGATAAAACTACAAATTTCCGTCGATGCTCACAGCAAATGTGTGGCAGTTAAAGATAAGGTCGTAGCACACCTAGAAGACGGATTATGGAAATTGGTGAACCATAGCACAAAACAAAAGGAAGGAAGCAGAGAAACGTGTGCAATACGAGAAGCGTCTCTACCAACACCCCTCGAATTCCAATTATCGGAGGTAGAATTCGAGGAAAAGATGAAGGAATGCCACGATCTCGAAACTAAAATTAAAACAACCTTCAAAAACATCGTTGAAAGAAATCAGGAAGTTTTCGACTGCAGACCTGGAAGGATGTCTAAGTATGTACACCACCTGATGCTCAAGAATCCAAAGCCATACTTCCATCGATCACACCCAGTGGCGCTGGCACAACGAGAGCGAGTCCAACAAGAAATCAATAAAATGCTCGACTACGGTGTAATACAAAAATCAAATAGTATTTACATAAATCCGTTAATGCCAGTAACAAAGGCCGATGAGAGTGTGCGACTGTGTTTAGATGCCAGAGAACTAAACAACTATCTGGTAAATGACCACAATAACGCACCACCCATCGAGGAAATTTTTCAGAGATGTGGAGGAAAATCCGTCATTTCAACGTTGGATCTCACAAGCAGTTTCTGGCAAATTCCACTACACCCAGACTCTAGAAAATATACTGCTTTTCAGCACAATGGAAAGTGTTACGAGTTCACGGTCACGCCTTTTGGATTAAAAACCAGTACGGCAAGCCTAATTCGAGCACTTGACGTAGTGTTAAGCGAATTAGATTTCGTCATTAATTTTATCGACGATTTACTAGTATTATCTAGAGACCAGGAAGAGCATCTCACGCACCTCGAGATCCTTTTTCAACGTTTTAAGGAGCACGGAATGACACTAAAATTCACAAAGTCACACTTTTTCCGTAAAGAAGTATCCTTTCTAGGCCACATTCTCACCACGGAAGGACTCAAACCAGATCCAGAGAAGATACGGGCTATTAAGGAATATCCTGCTCTGAAAAATTTAAAACAATTAAGAGGATTTCTCGGTTTGATAAATTTCTACACGAAATTCACAAACCGACATGCACACGAGACTGTTCCACTTTTAGAATTGCTGAGAAAGGGTGTGAGATAAAAGTGGGAATCAACACAACAAAAAGGTTTCGATCGAGTTAAAGACCTGTTCTGCGAAGAAGTCATCCTGCGATTCCCAGACACTAGGAAACCATATATCTTAACAACCGATGCCAGCGGATATGCACTTGGAGCCGTCCTATCACAAAAGAACAAGGAAGGAGAGAGCGAAGTTATATCCTTCGCCAGTCGGACTCTTAAGGGGGCAGAACATGGGTACATGACCACCGAAAAAGAGTTACTAGCAATAGTATGGGCCTTAGAAAAATTCAGGACATATCTACGAGGTGCTGAGATTCAAATAAAAAGAGACCACAAAGCATTAATCTTCCTCAAAACGTGTCGATTCACGGCCGAACGATTAATGCGGTGGGTTCTATCCATTCAGGATTATAATCTGAATATAGAACACCTCGAAGGACACAAAAATACTGTTGCTGACGCTCTAAGCTGAGTGCAAGGATACGAAAAGAATAATCGAGGATTAATAGTAATCGGAGCAACCTTGGCACGCAAAGCTTCAAAAGAATTAATAAAGGAAATAAAACAAATTGCGAAGGTTCAGAGAGAACAAACAGATCTTGGGGACATAATGGAATTTTTGGAGAAAGAAGAAAACACTGAAGAAGAAAAAAAATTCCGCCTAAAAAAAGGAATCCTCCAGAAAAAGACCAAAAATAAAATCTGGAAGGTCATGCTGCCAAAATGTTTAGTGCGAAAATTAATCATAGAATGTCACGAACTCTATGGGCACATTGGAGCAAGAAAATGTTTTCGAATTCTCGACGAAGACTTCTCGTATCCCCACCTAGGAAAATGCATCCGATCGCTCCTGGCATGCTGTGATATCTGCCAACGCAGCAAAGTAACAACACAGACCAATTTCGCTGAAATGCAGACAATTATTCCTGAGAAGCCGGGGGACCTGATCTCCATCGACTTCTATGGACCACTCGCCACCTCAATAGGAGGAGTAAAACATATTCTCGTCACCATCGATGCATTCAGCAAATACGTGGTATTGTTTCCCATACGAAAGGCAAACACGACAACAGTAATCAAAAGGATCTTTAACGACTACATCCCACAGCTCGGAACACCAGCACGGATCCAGTTCGACCATGGAACACAGTTTACCGCGAAAAACTGGTTAAAAAAGCTGGAAGAAGAGAAAATCAAAGCCGTATTTTCCTCCATACGTCATCCTCAAGGGAATATCGTGGAAAGAGTTAATCGTGAACTCGGACGATTTTTCCGGACGTTTTTAAAAGAAAACCACGCTGGGTGGTATAAATGGGTTCAAGTAGTACAAGATTGTATTAACGAATCCCACCACGATACCACCGAATTTACACCCACTGAATTACAACGGGGTAAAAAACCAGTAAGACTGTGGAATGAATGGTTAGGTATACCAGCAAGTGAGGAAGACGACCCCTTGACCTACGAGGCTAAACTCGAAATCGCACGAGAAAGAATAATAAAAAAGGGGGCGAAACGGGCCGAACGATTTAATGCCACACACCGACTGACAAACTTCGAAGAAGGAAGTTTAGTATTAGTAAAGGCTTTAAATGTATCGGATCCCGCGAATCAAATCACCTCGAAATTCTTGCCTCTACGAGAAGGTATAGATAGATAAATGCGTAGGCCTAGCGACCTACTCACTAGTAGACCCACACACAAGAAAAGTCCGCGGAAAATTCCACGCCAGTCTCATGACGAAATACCGTACCGAGATAGACACAGAGGAAGGAGAAAACAAAGAGACAAAGTAGAAACAAAAAAATAATAAGAATAATAATTAAATTTAGAATAGTAAAAAGAATAGAGAAAAATCGATCATAGGATATAAGATATAAGATATAAGAAAATTAGAAATAAGAAGTAGAATAAAAGAAAACTAGAGATAACCGATCAGTAAATTAAGATTAGATATAAGAAAATTAGAATAAGAAATTTCGATTGTGGCAGGAAGGATAAATATAAATTAAAATTCTCAAATCACAGACTCTAAAGATAAATTAAACATGCAGTATCGCGAGTCGATCAACAACTCACCGAGGATAAACAATCGATCGAAGGATCTAACGGAGACCGTCCCTATTCACTCACCGTAGATAAACAAATCCCAGCTAAGAGAACTACGAACGGTAATAACCACAGACAGATAAATAATACCGACCAAACGCTGATAAGAAGAAAAATTGAAATATCCAATTAAATCCAACGAAAATGCAAATAAAATCGAACAAAATATGGAAATTAAGGAAAATAACTATAAAAAAACAAAAAACATTAAGAGCTGGAAAGGCAAAATATCACAAATTTCGGAAATTACACATAAAATCAAACGCTGGGATTTAAAATATCCGACAGACGGTGACGGTCTCATAATAATTACGGACGATAACGTTCGAGGGTGGGAACCGGGAAATCTGGAGGGGATGAGCAACACCTTCATGGGCCAAAATTCAAAGCAGGCGTAACAGCTTGAACAAAATCAGCAACCACGAAGCATCAATACGCCAAAATGTACAGGAACTACCCAGTCGCCAACCTACAAGGGTCATACCCACGCATAGAGATACAAGGAAAGATACTTTGGTGTCCCCCTCCGGTTTTGATGCAACTCACGTATGTTGTAGAGCATCGAAAACTAAAAGACACGTATTTTTTTTTATCGGCGGAAAAACATTTTTAAGGGGTGAAATCGCCCTTCAAAATTAGCATGTCGAGGGGTGATTTTGCAGTTTCACCCAGAAGGCGTCAACCGATTTTAATGAAACAAAAACCAAAATACTCCTCATTGAAGACAATCAAAATTCCACGCTAAGTTGAAGAAACAAATTCATTTGCAGGGGTGAACAACCCCCTGATTTTTCAATTGTCCACCCTACACAAAAAACTAATCAACCAAATTAAACAGAACATGTACTATTTGGAAGGGCAAGTTAAAATAAAGTTAACGTATTTTTGCACATTAACAGGAAAATGAGTTTACGGGGGTAAACTACCCCTTATCCATTAGACACGGGACGTGAAGAGGACGACAGTCGATATCACCACATGCGATATCAGCAGATAATACGCAGTCCCAGATAGCCGTCTATGTAGAAAACACCTCTTACTGCGTCGAAAGTATTTTTATCATATTGGCGTATGATTAGATTACTCAAAAAAATAAGATCATATTCATTTCGTTGGAATAATTGACAATGTTCTATAGATGGAACGACTGTTGCATCATCGACTTATTCCGAAATTTACGCCGAATCGAAATACTATCTAATCGAAAGGTCGATGACATATGACGATAAATTATTGATAAGCACAAAATCAGCACAAAGAGTGAACGCAAGCAGCTCTTTAACATTTAAATAACGAGAAACAAGATTGTACGCACAAATATACGTACTAATGGATAAGGGGTAGTTTACCCCCGTAAACTCATTTTCCTGTTAATGTGCAAAAATACGTCAACTTTATTTTAACTTGCCCTTCCAAATGGTACATGTTCTGTTTAATTTGGTTGATTAGTTTTTTGTGTAGGGTGGAAAATTGAAAAATCAGGGAGTTGTTCACCCCTACAAATAAATTGTTTTCTTCAACTTAGCGTGGAATTTTGATTGTCTTCAATGAGGAGTATTTTGGTTTTTGTTTCATTAAAATCGGTTGACGCCTTCTGGGTGAAACTGCTAACTCACCCCTCGACATGCTAATTTTGAAGGGCGATTTCACCCCTGTGACATAGTTACGACCTGTAAAAAAATAGAAGAATGAAACAAAAATACAGACAAATAAAATCATTTATTTAAAGCAGATATAAAGAGTAAGGAGAATGAGATCAGTAAGAAATGATACAATTCGCAGCAAAATCCAGTCGACACCACGAACAAGCTGGATCCTGTCACATTCCTTCGCTGCCGAAGAACAGCGGGTCAGCGACCGGCTGGCCTCGCTCGGGCAGTGAGGGGATGTAGGGGCAGGATGGCGGGGCTAGCTGAAACAAAAGAAATTACATGAGACAATAGAAAAAGAAGAGTTAAAATAAGAGAGTGGGAAAGGAGAGAAAGGTATGAAAGCGAGCTGCAAACCAAGGAGGCTCTCTTATTCGATTCCAACTACCAACCAAGTTAGACCCGCTGGTGAAAAGTAATTAAAAATTAAAACAAAATTCAAGAATTTGATTTTTAAATTCAGAAATCAATTAGAAAGGGTGTGAGTGGGGCCCTATAAATTAATTCAAATATTGCAAAATAGGAAAACAACACAAGTGAGTGCAAAGAATCATATAAAGATTAAGAGCGGACAGTATCAGACCGTGTGAATAAAACAGGAAATATTCTAAAAAGCCAGATTAAGAAGAGAAAGTTGGTGGCATTAAAATAAATAATTAGGGTTTAGTTTAGGAGAATTAAGCGAATAGTATAAGAAAGTTTAGGTAGAATAATTAGCAAATAAGTCCGGATAGTTTCTAAGAAGTATTGTGAACGCAGCGCATCGATACATTTAAAAGACTCGGTTGTGGCACCTAGAGGTCTCCAAATTAGAAACCTTGAGAAAGTAAAAAGTGGAATAACACAGAAAAAGAAAGGAGAAAAACAAACAACATTTAGAAAAATTATAACATAGAGACTTGATACGGTAAATTTGAGACTCTCAGTAAATCAGTTACCGCATTAAAAAGCAACAGGGTTTTGGAGTCAAAAGTTGAAAGGAAGTTAGAAAAAATATTTAATAGATAGAATTAGGAGGGCATTAGTCAGCCCGACCAATAGAAACTAGATTAAGAATTTTTAGATAATTAGAAAAATAATTAGGAGTGAAACAATTTTAAGAGTTCTGTCAAGCGCGTCGCAGGAAAACGACACTACTCAACAGACATAAAAGAGAAGAGAACGATAAATTAAAAGATCAACTCACCAAGAGAGAAGAACAACAGGAACGTCCACGTCCAACATCGAAGATCCCTTGATAGATCCGATAACTAATTGATAAACAATTAAGGGACACTGAAAAATCGCGAGACGGAAACTGTCATCGTTAGACACACAAAGTAGATTATTCGCGAACTGGGATCACTATCACAACTATAAAAACACACTGAAATCACGTGGGGACGCCACGACTATAATAAACGAAGAGCCCGAACGCGGAACAACACGGGAAACAACGTTTTTTGATTATTAAACAAAACTACTCGTACGCGGACACAGACCCGGCGTCCATACCGGCTGACCGACGCGCCAGCAACAACGACGCAAGCCCAGCAGACAGCACGTCAGCAGCCAGGCGGGAAAAAGATCAAGACGGCTGAGCTCGATACTGCCTAGTTGAGATATCCACCGCTCAGCGCAGAAGTCGAGAATCTGATAACCTCACGGGTAAAGAAGAGCGTGGAACCATCCGAGCAATTAAACACCACTGATAAATTGTACGGTTAAAGGCGCAAAAAAGCCTCACAACACAAAATTCTATGAAACTTATTGAATAAACCTTACTTATACCTCCTATAGAAGTCTAAAATTAATTATCGTAGTGTTCGAGCCCGAATTCTTCCCCTCAGAAGAATAAAATTTAATGTTAACGTAAACATACCGTTACACCCCTTAAAAATGTTTTTCCGCCGATAAAAAAAAATACGTGTCTTTTAGTTTTCGATGCTCTACAACATACGTGAGTTGCATTAAAATCGGAGGGGGACACCAAAGTATTTTTCCTGGTTAGTATCGCAGATCCACAACGGTTCTATGTTTTCAAAGAGGCCCCCGGGAGGGTAAGAGAAAACGTCATAGATTACTTCGAAAACCTCTCCATGGACACGCCGGGAATCCAACAACTGCAGCCCGGGGATGACTATACTGGACGGCCGATACTTTACCGGTTCGAAGAAAAATTCTACAGAGGACTGATGACGACGGAAGAAAGCCCCGACGGAGAGATTTTAATCTGGCTGGGCGATCTGGCAATCGACCAAGCAGCGAACATTCAATCCTGCTACACACCACCGGACTACGCTTTTCACCTCGCCTTCCAAGCGATACCGGTCGGATTGGACAGCATCAGGCCTCCTAACCAGCAATGGATGGAGGAAGAATTGGAAATGATCAGAAACATAATCCATGAAGAAACGTGGAACATGATCATATACCCAAACAACACACACGCCGAGGCAAAGTGGGTAGAGTGCTAGAGAGCACGCAACGATGGGACTATCATCCTGCTAAGCGAGGAGATTATTCGGAAGGGAGCAGGAGTACGAGCAGCCAACCCTCCACATTTTAACTGGGGGACCGATGGAGGAATGATCCTCGACCCAAATTTCCAAAGAGAAGAAGGATCATCGGACTCAGGGCACGGGACCGACAACAGCGACTCGGACCTGGAAGATGACGAAATGGAGATCGACGAGTAAAATCTAAATGAATAAAAAAAATTTTTTTTTCAAATTTCACATATAAAACCCTCGTATATAAATAAAACAGAAACATATCTTTACATAAATTATGTCTCCAAAATTATTTAGAGAAACCTGCCACAATAATAATAATAAGCGATAAAATAATAGAATAAGATAGAAATTCAAAGTAGAGAAAATAAGTATAATAAGGACAGCGAGAACAATACACAAGCGAAATAAAACAGAAAATAAATTTATTAACAGGAGCACGAGAAATACACTAGCCATAGATAAGTTAATAAGAATAAGAACATAAATAGAAACAAGAAGCAAGAAGAGATTAGACGAGAATATAAAGACATAGTAAAGATAGATAAATTCAAAATAGAGAGAAATAATAAATAGCAGATCCTCGATTCAAGGAATTCACCTCGGATCGGGGGACAATAAGACGACATACTCGTCTTATATTTAATATGTCGCCTAAATGACGAGCTTCAACTAGATCCACACACACCAACATAGAGATCCATACCACACAGCACGCACACCTGTAAACCAACTACCGTTACTCAAGAAATAGTTATACTGACAAGCAGTAAGACTAGAGTCTCAAGTAACGTATGAAGAAATATCTATAAGCAACACGCTAAATTATTATAACCAAGAAGAGGATATTAACAGGACAAATGGGCTACAGGAGATGGGCTACAGGACGACTAGAAGATATAGTAATACCTTGCTATACCGACGGAAAGGAAAGAAGAGCGGGGAAGCCGGTATAAAAGGGCACGGCAAACCACAGTCTGGGAGCATTCTGTTCACAGACTTTCGCCAACATCCAGAATCTACCAAAGGAGGACCACCTAATCAACCAAAGGAAGACCAGCTAATTGACCAAAGGAGGACCAGCCATCCAGCTAAAAGAAGGACAACCTAGTCAACCCAAGGAGAAGCATCTTCAACCGCACCACTCCAAAGATCAGGCCTGAAACCTATGGCCTAGGGAAAACGAACATCTTCCAAGGTCAACTACTGAGCCACCAGTCATCCACGTAGCAGAGTACACAAGCCAACGAGATCTTACCTCTGAAAGACACCAGTGTGGTATGGAGAAATTTATACTATATCCATAAGGGACTTAAAAAACCCCTAAAAAGTAGCTAGGGACGCTCCTGTAGCATTTCCGATGCGCCGATGCACCGGGGCTGCACCGCGCTGACGCCTCCACCGGAACAGCGGCAGGACCAGCGAGTAGATCGCTCAGCCAGGAGAGCTCGAGTGAGAGCTCTGTCCCCACTACAGTCCACGCACTATAGCTATAGAATACGCTACCTCCGGACACCTAGGAATAATAACAGAGCCGATATAGATATATCAGGGGTACAAATTGAAAATGCGGGTTTGATAACAGATGGCGTTACTAACGCTATACGCATCAGGCAGTACTGTGACTATGTTCATGTCAAAGCTACGTCTTATAGCTTTAATTTTCAGTATGTGTCAATTTGTCGCAGTGTCAAATTCATAGTTTTTTTGAGCTCTCAATATGTCGAGTTTCGTGCCAACAAAACAGCATTTGCGGGAAGTTTTAATTTACTTCTTTAATTTGAAGAAAAGTGCTGCTGAAGCACATCGATTGGTCTCCGAGGCTTATCCGAGTCATGTTCCATCGGTTTCAACGTGCGAGAGATGGTTTGTGCGGTTTAGAAGTGGTGATTTTGACGTTGAGGACAAAGAGCGGCCGGGCCAAGTGAAAAAGTTTGAGAATGCTGAATTGGAGGCAATACTCAATGAAGACTCGTGTCAAACTCAACAAGAGCTCGCAGATTCATTGGGAGTGACACAACAAGCCATTTCCCATCGTATAAAAGCCCTTGGAATGATCCAAAAGCAAGGACATTGGGTGCCGTATGAGCTGAAGCCGAGAGACGTCGAGCGCCGTTTTTTTGCATGCGAACTGCTGCTCGAACGGCAAAAACGGAAGGGTTTTTTGCATCGCATTGTCACTGGTGATGAAAAGTGGATCCATTACGATAACCCGAAGCGCAAAAAATCATATGGTTACCCCGGCCATGCATCATCATCGACGGCCAAACCAAATACTCACGGCGCCAAGCTCATGCTCTGTATTTGGTGGGACCAGCTGGGTGTGGTGTATTATGAGCTATTGAAATCGAACAAAACCATCACAGGAGCACTATACCGAACTCAATTGATGCGTTTGAGCCGCGCACTCAAAGAAAAACGGCCACAATACGAGCAAAGACACGACAAAGTAATTTTGCAACATGACAACGCTCGGCCACATGTTGCAGCGCCGGTCAAAACATACCTACAAACGCTGAAATGGGAAGTCTTACCCCACCCGCCGTATAGCCCAGATATTGCTCCTTCCGATTACCACCTTTTCCGATCGATGACACATGGCCTAGCTGACCAGCGCTTCCATTCTTACGAAGAAGCCCAAAAATGGGTCGATGACTGGATAGCAGCCAAGCCGGCCGAATTTTTTCGCGACGGTATCCGTAAATTGCCAGAAAGATGGGAAAAAGTTGTGGCTAGCGATGGACAATACTTTGAATAATTCATTTGTTATCAGGAGTACAAATTGAAAATGCGGGATTTTTTTCTATTTTTGAACGTTTATTCTGAAAAAATGGTAACAAATGAATTATTCAAAGTATTGTCCATCGCTAGCCACAACTTTTTCCCATCTTTCTGGCAATTTACGGATACCGTCGCGAAAAAATTCGGCCGGCTTGGCTGCTATCCAGTCATCGACCCATTTTTGGGCTTCTTCGTAAGAATGGAAGCGCTGGTCAGCTAGGCCATGTGTCATCGATCGGAAAAGGTGGTAATCGGAAGGAGCAATATCTGGGCTATACGGCGGGTGGGGTAAGACTTCCCATTTCAGCGTTTGTAGGTATGTTTTGACCGGCGCTGCAACATGTGGCCGAGCGTTGTCATGTTGCAAAATTACTTTGTCGTGTCTTTGCTCGTATTGTGGCCGTTTTTCTTTGAGTGCGCGGCTCAAACGCATCAATTGAGTTCGGTATAGTGCTCCTGTGATGGTTTCGTTCGATTTCAATAGCTCATAATACACCACACCCAGCTGGTCCCACCAAATACAGAGCATGAGCTTGGCGCCGTGAATATTTGGTTTGGCCGTCGATGATGATGCATGGCCGGGGTAACCATATGCTTTTTTGCGCTTCGGGTTATCGTAATGGATCCACTTTTCATCACCAGTGACAATGCGATGCAAAAAACCCTTCCGTTTTTGCCGTTCGAGCAGCAGTTCGCATGCAAAAAAACGGCGCTCGACGTCTCTCGGCTTCAGCTCATACGGCACCCAATGTCCTTGCTTTTGGATCATTCCGAGGGCTTTTATACGATGGGAAATGGCTTGTTGTGTCACTCCCAATGAATCTGCGAGCTCTTGTTGAGTTTGACACGAGTCTTCATTGAGTATTGCCTCCAATTCAGCATTCTCAAACTTTTTCACTTGGCCCGGCCGCTCTTTGTCCTCAACGTCAAAATCACCACTTCTAAACCGCACAAACCATCTCTCGCACGTTGAAACCGATGGAACATGACTCGGATAAGCCTCGGAGACCAATCGATGTGCTTCAGCAGCACTTTTCTTCAAATTAAAGAAGTAAATTAAAACTTCCCGCAAATGCTGTTTTGTTGGCACGAAACTCGACATATTGAGAGCTCAAAAAAACTATGAATTTGACACTGCGACAAATTGACACATACTGAAAATTAAAGCTATAAGACGTAGCTTTGACATGAACATAGTCACAGTACTGCCTGATGCGTATAGCGTTAGTAACGCCATCTGTTATCAAACCCGCATTTTCAATTTGTACCCCTGATACCATTTTTTCAGAATAAACGTTCAAAAATAGAAAAAAATCCCGCATTTTCAATTTGTACTCCTGATACAAACAATAGCAAGCTCCACAGGCTCTTTCTATGTGTAGGAACTATACTACCTTATAAAGAAAATATTTCAGTAATTCAAGACAAACCTCCTACTTCATGCGAACACGATTATAACGGCATGCGTAAGCCCGGGTTAAGTTCTTTTTTGTAAAATACATAATAACCAAATTTAAGGAAAAAGGAGTACATTTAATTCTCACACAAATTATTTAACTTTTACCTGTATAATTTATTTAATGTGTCTAATAAGCCATACTTTTACCTAATACAGAAGCCTATATTAATTTCCTCCCTGCTCGAGTTCGAACTAAAACCCTTTAAGGGTGATGTTAACGTAAAATACCGTTACAAAACCCTACTCTTACCTACCCAGAAGTCTACAATTAATTACACCTGTGATCGAGCTCGAATTTCCCCTGGGAAAATAAATTTAATGTTAACGAGAAAAATTACCGTTACATGTGATTTTTATCACACAAAATATTTTCCAACAGGGTTATGGACAACGTGATATATCATTAAACGCCAATTATATAGTGATATTTAAAAATCCACGTGATCGAACACAAATTACACATCTAGCGAGAAAAGTATACCCCGAGAATCCACGATTTCTAACCGAGTCATATCATGATGCTACCGCACAGCCACATGGTTATCTACTCTTGAATCTTAAACAATCGACACCCAATTATTGTCGATGTCGTACAATGATATTTCCCGATGATCCACGAATGCTGGTCTACATGCCGAAAAACAATCGTCAACATATTTAATTGGAAGCACAAGTAGACACCACATCAGTCGGTAATGGATATGAGTCGTATACGCATCGCACACAAAGACTCGGGCATTCAACGAATACAGCTACTGTGAAACTATAATATTGAGGAATAGCACCAGCGCGAAGAAAAAGAAAAATACACATTACATTCCATTCGATGAAGGTTGTATAGCCCTACTTAACGCTATTTGTCATTCAAATAAAAAACAGCGAAAATCAATATTGCGTAATGCGGATAAACCTTTAATCAATTGCATCTGTGAATGCGCATTAAACATTTTACAAGGAGTTCTTTGTGTCAAGTCAAGTGTTAAAAAACGTTTAAAAATATATAAATATATACTTCGACAGCTTGTCTCGGGATGTGTGACAAAATAACGTGGTGGTGGTAGTGGTCGTGGTGTTAGTACAGTCGCTCGTAAGCAGTGAAAATATAATCGGAGAGCGAAGAAACGCTTCATAATTCAAAAAGGGGGTGGCGCTTTTTTACCACTTTCGTGGCTCCCATAATGACAACTTTATTTAGTAAATTTTTCAGTAGTAGTGACGATTGAGAAAACAACACTGTGTTAAGGATAAAAATTATTAATCATCCTCGTAATGGAGCATGCGAAGAAAAAGTTTTTAGTGCCAATGTCCGAGGTAAACGATGGAAATAGTGATGCAGACGGTTGTTACGACGAAATACCTATGGTCGGTTCTGGGAATAATCATGTACCAGCAGCAAACGAGAAAACAGTGCAGACCCAGGGTGATCCTGTTTCAAGACTAGACACTGAGCTATACAAAATTTTTAAATAAAGTAAGTATGGTAAAGACGATGCTAGTAAATGGAAAGAGTATTTACAAGTGCTGCAGCGTTATCTATATCTCGTTGGTACGAAAAATGCATTGTTTTCACCAGCACTTCCAGCACTACCTGAAACATCGTCTGAGATAGATAATGCAGAAGCCACGAGCGATGCTGACATCGTTAATAGTGTTCCAAATATGTATAAACGCCGAGCGACTGCGCTATTGAAGTTTCTACGCGAACCCACGAGTGATGAATCAAAAAGCATAAGATGGGACAAAAAAGGATGTGTAACAATAGACAGTATCCTCATTCCAAACGACCAAGAAAAGATAATCAGATTTGCAACATAACCACTCGCATTCTATGAATGTGGATGCGGTCGGCGATAATTCCAACGACGACTACAACGACGACGGCGGCGATATACACCCTGGGAATACTTCTTCAAAACGTCGAAAAACAAGAGTAAAAAAGTGTTTGAAAAGTGGATAAAGATTTAGAACAAGTTGTACAACGAGTGGTGAAAAATTACTTTCGAAAAAGTGTACTATGATCCTTCGCATCCAGCTGGATACGCTGGTGTGCGACGTTTAATCAGTAGCAAAAATAAAGCACACACCGTGTATGACCGGCTGACTCAGCAGGATAGTTATACTATTCATAGACCCGTGCACCGTGTCTTTCCACGACTGTATTACAATGTTACAAACATTGACGATGTCTGGGAGGCCGATCTCGTGGATCTACATTCATTGAGAAGCTATAACGATAACGTCTCCTACCTGCTTATGGTAATTGACGTTGTCAGCAAATACGCCTGGGTCAAACCCTTGCAGGACAAAACTGTGCGCGAAGTAACAAAGGCATTTAAACGTATTCTCGAGCGTAACTATGGTCGTACACCTGTTTCACTACAAACCGACCGTGGAATAGAATTCCTCGGTGGTCAACTCCAAAAATTTCTCAAAGATGAAAACATACCATTTCGCGTTGCTCGTAATCCTGATGTAAAAGCCTCGATTGTCGAGCGTTTCAATCGCACTCTCAAGGAACGGATGTGGCATTACTTCACACATCGTAATACTCATCGTTACATCGATATACTACAACAGATTGTTTATGCGTACAATCATGCTGTACACTCGAGCATTAAAATGCAGCCGGCCGCTCTAACGCTATATAATGCCGATACAGCGGTGCGCAATATGACAATTAGTGCCATAAAGCGACGTGAAAAGAGACGTTTCACAATGTATAAATACAAACCCGGTGATTACGTTCGAATCAGTAGAACTAAAGGCACCTTCGAAAAAGGCTACGAGCAAAATTGGAGTGAAGAAATTTTCCGTATCAAAAAAGTTTTACATAGACAAGGATTGTACGTGTATGTGTTGTGCGATCTCGAAGACGAAACTATCGATGGTTTCTTTCACCCCGAAGAATTGACGAGTGTTCATGAGAAGCGTGTGGAGAAGAATAAAGAATTCAAGATTAATCAAGTTTTACGGACAAAAGGACACGGTGCGAAAAAACAAATTTTCGTGAGTTGGGTGTGATATCCGGCAAAATTCAACTCGTCGATACCAGCGTCAAACGGTCACGGTCTCGAATAAACGAAATTTTGTCCAAAATGCATGACGAGGATAATTTTTTTCTTGTTCTACAGAGCAACAGCAGTATGAAGTATTTTCCCGAAAATACAACACATTTTATAACTCAATTGCCACGTGAAATATCGTTAAAGGGTCGTTGGGTTGTGGGCTTATCGAAATTCATATACCCTGTACAATGACGCATTTACAAGAAGCAGATACGATATTCGGTTGGGTTGTTTGTGAGAATAAAGGAGTTACTACAAACCGAATACCTCGAGGTTTCTTCAAAAATCATGAGGAAATTGTGGAAAATATCAATGATTTACCGGGGCTGCGAGAAGCAGGCATAAAAATGTTAAATGTTGAAAGGGCCAAAAGGTACGTTGCCCTCGAGGCTGAGGTAACAGAGTCGTGCCTTGAACCTCCAGGCTACCCTGGGGTATTACCAATGAGTAGTAAAATAGCACGTATATTGGGCTTCCAGAAACACGAAGAACTGCTGCTTGACCGCGAAACCCCAGGGGTTCTTTACCTACAGCTTATGATAGGCGTTCCTTATGATATGACGCGGAAGACGAGTACCCGCCTATATAAATAGGGCTCTGCCCGATCAGCTTTTTGTCTACACCGATATTTGTGTACCGTATACGGTAGGTGATACACAGACAGCGCTACTCAGGACTGTAAAATTAGATACAAAAAACTATACGTATGGTACACCGTAAGTAAAATGTTTCTCATCGTCAAATTACATAGGGTTACTCAACGATTGCTTCAGAACGATCAAGGTGGATATAAGAGATCATCTGGGTATTCCTATTGCATTCGAGTATGGAACGTTAACGCTTACACTTCATTTCAAACGACTCAATTAGACAATATGTGTCCTCATTTTACGACGTAATATGAGAATCAAATAGGGAGTGGAAACGGTTGTATAGGTAACGTGTTGCGGGTTCCCCGCATCAGTGCGGTCACGGTATCGGTAGTTTCCTCGGTGGTCTATTTTGGAGTGTTTTGCCACTGCTGACCAGAGGTGCTTAAGCTATAGGGAAAGAAGCCATTCGCACGGGTTTACACGTTATCGAGGATGTGAGCGGTCACAAAATGCCATTCAAGGAGTCATTGCGTCGACGTGCAGCCAAATCTGGAGATAATTTACAACGAAAAGCCAATGAAAAAATCGCTCTTCTCATGGATGGTTCAGGATATAACGATGTAGGCACCACGCGCATGATACAGTCGTTATCGGGACGCGTGCCTATGATGACGAGGAAAAGGCGTAGTGGTATTTTTAAAAAATCGCTAGGAATGAAGAAGAAGAAGAAAAAGTCCACGAGACGTAGATGCATTGCAGCAAGAAAACATCGCGGTGTCGCAAAGAATAAAAAGAAAAGGATGACAAAGAGAAAGAAAGGTGTTGAAAGCAGTAAGCGCAAACGAGCAAAGACCAACTCCAATATTTTTGGAGGTTTTTAACAATGTCGTTTTTACACTCACACTCCTCCGAGTGTATGAAGTCCGAGCTTGACTTATTTACCATACCTCTAACGCAGACGGCTATAGAAGCATCACAATGGATACACTACAAGCCTGTCTCATCCTTCACGGATGACGGACCCCTGGAATTTGTCATACCTGGCCACGGTGAAGAATACCTGGATCTGGCTCATACAATGATTGTTGTAAATGTTAGGGTTATTCCAACAGTTAAATCACAGTACAACGTAGTACCTGTTAATAACTTTCTGCATAGCCTTTTTTATCAGGTGGACGTATATTTTAACCAGAAACTCGTGGCACCGCCAAGCAATGTATACCCCTACAGAACATATATTGAGACGTTACTCAATTATGGACCGGCTGCTAAAAATTCTCACTTAACGACCGCACTATTATACGCTGACACGCCCGGTACGTTTGACACTCTACCAGGTGCATCGAATAGCCCTAATATCGGTCTGAATAATCGTGAAAAGTACATAAAGAATAGTTGGACTTTACATATGATTGGACATTTACATTGCGATGTTTTTAATCAGGATACATTTCTGCTGAACGGAGTGGAAGTACGGTTACGGCTTGTACGCTCCAAAGACGATTTTTGTCTTATGGAGACTCCTACGGCTGGTGTGACACATAAACTACATATCACCGAGGCTACATTACTCGTCCGTCGAGCAAAAATCGAACCAGGCGTGCTGATAGCTCATGCTAAAATGCTTGCAAAAACAACCGCCAAGTATCCTATAACATGGGTTGAGGTTAAAGCTTTTACGATGCATAGCGGTATCATTGGCGATACTCTGGATAACTAGGCCAATTGCCTGAACGAATAATTCTTGGGTTTGTGAATAACCGAGCATTCAATGGCAGTATGACGTTAAATCCGTTTAACTTTAATAATCATTCGATCAATTTTCCCTCTCTGTATGTCAATGGTCAACAAATACCGAGCAAGCCTCTTCAACCGGTGTTTGATAGTAACGAAAACTAGATAGATAGTTATCACACGCTCTCTAGCGGTACAGGTATACAGGGTGTCCCAGCTACATACACCTCATTACGACGGGTTGCATACTCCTAGGAGCGCGCCCAAGCGCGCATCGAACCGGTAATACAGAGCGTGACGGTGTAATCACTCGCGTATCTTTACAAGAGTTTCAGTACAGCGAGTCGTCACGCTGTCAACCGCTTCGCATAATAACCCGAAAAAACGTCATATTTATAAAATATTTTAATTTTTAAATGTGTGTTTAAATGCTTGAAGATTTTAATGTTTATTTGGGTGTTTAAATGTTACAGAACGTTTAAATCTTTGAATATTTAAATGTGTTTAAATTATTGAAGGTTTAAATGTTGAAACGTTGCAGAAACGCAGTACGGATACGTTCTTTTAGTTGTTCTATCTATCAAAATTATGAATCGACTGGAAATTGTAGTTTGCTATGTTTAAAATTCAGTTTCGGCGAAACGCACGCAATCCCGACGTGCGCACGAGTCTAAATTGAATCTTGAAGTTCGAATTTGCATAATTAATGTAATGAATTTAAACATAGCAGTCTACAGTTTGCAGTCGATTCATAATTTTGATAGAAAGAACAACTAAAAGAACGTACCCGTACTGCATTTCTGCAACGTTTCAACATTTAAACCTTCAATAATTTAAACACATTAAAATATTTAAAGATTTAAACGTTCTGTAACATTTAAACGCCCAAATAAACATTTAAAACTTCAAGCATTTAAACACACATTTAAAAATTAAAATATTTTATAAATATGACGTTTTTTCGGGTTATTATGCGAAGCGGTTGACAGCGTGATGACTCGCTATACTGAAACTCTTGTAAAGATACGCGAGTGATTATACTGACACGCTCTGTATTACCGGCTCGATGCGCGCTTGGGTGCGCTCCTAGGAGTATGCAACCCGTCGTAATGAGGTGTATGTAGCTGGGACACCCTGTACACTTTCAGAATGAGGGTCTAGATATTACCAGGGGCGACTATCCCAAAGGCTACGGGTCTGTATGTCTTTGATTTGACACCGGACGTATCAGCAAGCTGCTTCGGTCACTGGAATCTCGTAAGACACGGCAGCGTAAGGATCGAAGTACGGTTTGCAGCGCCTCTGAGATCTACATTAAATTATGTGGTATACGCCGAGTATGGTAATGTAATAGAGATAGATTCCACACGTCAGGTCATTACAGATTTTAGTGCGTGAGAGGGCACCACACCCGACGCTGTAATATTTAAACTCGTCTTCGCAATCACCCCTGGTATCAGTCTACATCAAACCCTCATAATGGACGTTATAGTGGATATTCAAACACTCTACAACGCAAACAACCGTTTTCTACTAAAGGAGATAGCTGTGACGACCCTTCAAGAAGAACATTATGGTCATTGGCTTGTCGAACCACCGTATGAATTCGGTGAGCTACTGTTACGTCCTGACGTAACCATGCTCCAATATATATCTTTCTTTTAAAGAAGATCATAAACCTGCACCGTTGTCGAGTCCCATAGCTACCAGAGATTATACAGGTATAATGACGGCGGGAGGGGTGAGACCTGCAGCTACACCGAGGCAGGGCAGTGGGAACACATGGTGCGCGCCAGGAATGGACGGCCAGGTTCACCACTGTACCTGACAACGAAAAACCAAGAGTTGGTAGTCCACTGCCCCACTCTAAACGGCCAGCGTAGAGGGACCTGAATCTCGTATCAAGAGTTTTCCCTCTACGGCCGGTGGATATCATTGGCGGCGCGTGTCATCGAAATCTTTAATTGATTCGTGTCCGCGTGTTCTATTGGTGACTGTCGGGTGGTCGCTTCCTTCCCCTTGTCATGTACCGTATCTGGCTCACGAAGATAGACCAACTGCCGTGGCAACGTTTTCGTTGCTTTAGAAGTTCTTATATGCCATGACGAATGATGGAATGAACAAGAATATTACACGAAGACCTATGTCTTAATAATGGTATTGATAGAAAATTGGAATTTGTTTTTGACTACAGAACACCAAAAGCCCAAAAGGCAGTTTTTCAGAATTTCTGAGTGTTTAAATAAAAATTGAAACACAATCGTAGCAAAGATTTGGACTTTTTACGAAGTAAATATTTAGACTACGGAATATATACATTTAGTAAATAAATCAATAATTTGAAGGGAATAAACCATTTAAATGCGAGTTCGATATAAGAACTAAGCAATAAAATCATACATATAGCCAGAGTTAAAATAGGATAAAATAAGAAAAGATGACTCGTATTAGTCATTGGATGTATGGCAAAGACGACTCGAAGGTACGGTAGCAGTTGTTGGCGTAGGAGTATGCCGCTCAACGCTCTCAGGTCGCACCCGAGCCGATGCCGTCTTTCCCCTCTCTCTGTATTAACACCCTAAGACGAGGAGTGTTCCCTCGAAACCATACGTATCTATAAAGCATATACTTTGCCACCCACTGTGAATCTAAGCAGCCATTTGATATAGAATCATTTGGACGTATGAACAATTTTAATCTAAAATTATGATAGGAACTCAGAAAAGAAATGCTTACTTAAAAGGATACAAGAAATAATTGAAAATATAAAAATTAAACATTAACGAACAGCGAAAAGCCAATACATTGTTCAACTAAACAGTTAGGATCGTGAGAGGATATAAAAACCATAAACAGTTTGTTACTATAGTAGTTATATATGCCCATTTACGTTACACGCTATTAAGAATTAAAATAAGTTTAACATTATCGAAGAACTATATTCGGTATTAGTCATAAAAGGGACAGCGGAAGCGACTCGGATCTACAGCGCAGCGTGGCCCGAAACCCTCGACACCTCGCTACCCGACCAAGGCGCTTTTCGCTCTCTCTCTCTCTCTCTCTCTTTCTCTCTATCTCTATCTCGACGCGTGCCACCGAAGCAAGGGATAATCCTTCAACTACTTCGCGACATGTGGTATCGCCTCGCATGCAACTCAGAAAAAGAATCGAACGACGACGACGTCACAGCTAAAAGAAAAATGGATCGTCGATAAGGTCCAAAGTCCGAGTTCTATTGTAATTCCAAGAATCCACCTCATAGAAAATTAGACCCTCCAGGACCTATATAAGGACGGGAAAAAGCCCAAAAGGGACAGTTCAATTTTATAATTCATAGTTAACAGTAGAGTCGAGTCGACGATCACCTGAGGCTTTTAAGTTGCAGCCCGGTGAAGAACGCAGTATCGAGTGTTCGTCGAATCGCGATTAAAACTGGCCAGTTAAACAGGCTCACCACCGCGAAGGAACCCCACCCTGTAGAGTCAGCTAAAATTCAGAGTGAGTACTTGAAAGAAAAATGGTTGAACGGTCTAAATTCAATTCGAATTTACTTTTTCTCGGTTTTAATGTCAATCATACGGAATTTATCTAAAGTTTAAAAGAAATTGAATTCAATTCTTTTCTGCCGTTTTTGTACAAGTCCACACTGTTTATTTCGTTTTACTGTTTTATCGAATCGTAAGTATCGCGTTAAGTGTATTGTACCAAAAAATAACGATCGCTCGCGCTCGGTAATAGCGAACGCACGTGTATCAATTATTCGGTTATTTGAATAAATTTTAACAGTTTCACGAATCATCGAGTTTAACGATTTTTATTCAAACGGTTGGCATTATTTTTCTTCTTTCCACGCATCGGTTACCGGCGAAACAACTTCACCAGGAAACCAAACGTAAGTACCAACGCAATTTTTCTAATATATTTTATCTGATATTTCCGTAAATTTTTTCCCAAGTGAAAGTAACCTACCATTTTTCTTTCCCCTAAAAACCCCTTCCTCCGCGGGTTAATTTATCAATTTAGTTTATCGAGAGGAGTGACGGGTTAACGCGAATAATCAACGAGCATTCTCAGCCCTGTCCCGAGTAATTTTCCAAAAAGTTAAGCTCAAAAGGGGGCTTGCGTCTTTGGTGTTTCTTGTCAGGTGTGGTAAAGGGAGAATTCATTTTCCTTGACCAGAGTACGGGAAACTCACGCCGAATCGCCTCACACGTCTTAAATTTGTCGGTTTTTGTAAAAACACCGCGCGGGTTCGTCGTAACTAAAATTGGGGGCTCGTCCGGGATCCTAAAAGAATATTCATTTTGTTCAAATTAACCAGTCATCTTTGTCGCGAATAAAATCAATCAATGAAAATTAAATTAAAGAAAAAGAAAAGTGTCAAGTTAATTAGTAATTTTTGTCGCGAGTAAATTAAAAATCGAAAAGAAAACAAGTTGTGATTTTATAAAGAAAATTGTTCGTATAGTTCGAATTAATTAATCGGTTCGTTCGTGGATAAATTAAATTGTGAAAATTGATTTCTTAAGAAAGTGTCACTTTGGTTCGTTTCATTTCATGAAAAGTGATCCCTCCTTTCTCCTCAGTTTTTGTAAACGGATCTAATTCATAAAATCTAGCTTTTCCTTTTTTACCGCGTTTTGATATCTTGATTTAATTCGTAAAAAATCGATTTTTTCATTTTTATCGAGTTTTAGTGAATAAATTCAATTCGTGAAAATTTATAATACTATTCCCCTTCAATAAAAGCATAAAATCTATTTTTTACCTTCTTTCCGCTGTGTAAATTTAAAGTGTAAAAATAGATTTTTCCTTTTTTTTTCAATTATTTTTATCGGGTTTTAATAAATCGCTTTTATTTATAAAAATTGATGTAGTTGAAAGTGACACTTTTATTTGAGTTAGATAATCGGATTTCCCCTTGAAAAATTACAAATTGAGAACGTTCGTTGATATCGTTCAAGTCCATTCATCGACATCTTTGTAAAGATTGACTCATTTTAGAAGAGTACCCGCTATTATTCTAGTTATTTGGCAGGTCTTTTTCGTAAGTAAATTGATCTTGTGGAAATCAAATGTGGAAAGTAATATTCAATAATGACTGGTGAATAAAAAAGAGATAGAATTTGTATTGAAGGATATATTGTAACGGTAATTTTTTTATCGTTATCAATTATTTTTATTTTTCGTGGGACTTCGGGCTCGAACACAGGACAATTAATGTTAGACTTCGAGGTGGATGAGAGTACGGCTTATTAACAAAAAAAAGCAATTTTATAAAAATGACAATATTCGGTATCTGGCCATCGATAGCCCATAAAATGCACACAGATCTTGTAATTTCGACGATTATTTCGCAATTCTTATCTTATTTTTCTTCTATCTTGATTCTCGGTATGCAGACTCGAAAATCTGTTATTGATACGGGCGCTAGTATTGAGCTGTAGGCTCGTTGTACACACACATACACACACCCACCTGCCTCGCTTTCCGAGCCGGTGTCTCGCTGGTGCCTCGATCTCTCTCTATCTCCCACACCGGAAGAAAGTAAACACACTTTCTTCCGGTCTCTCTCTTTCTCACTTGATTTTTACACTTCTCGAGTATCCTTCCTGTTTAAATACCATTTGACCTACTTTTATTTCCTTAAGTGTTACTGACCTAATTCTATTTCATCGATTTTCTCCACTTAACTCTATTTGCTTAATTCTATTCTCTTAATAAACTATACGCTTAATCGTATTAAATTAATCCTATGCACCTACTCTATTCACTTATTATCTATAATAGCTAAATCTTGATTTTTGACAATTTCTACACTGTCGTCTGATTATTGTTAATTATATAGAGATTTCTCACCTGTCTTTCCTCTTTGTCTGGTCCTTGTTTTCCATGCACTTAGGGTCTCTTTTCTCCCCGAAACACAGATTTTACACAATGAACTTGAAAATGACTTTTGATAACTAATCTCGAAAATTTTTCTTTAATTTTTCTTGTACAGCGATACTTGTACTCGACATATTCGCAAAAATCAGGTCCCTTGCGCTTACAGCGCCATCTATCACGAATCGAAAAAAATATTTCAGATAAAAGTTACTTATTTTTTTATGAGGAATCCGAATCTGCAATAAAAAATAGGGGTTCCCATTTACGATATTAAAGTTGCCCCCACCCCCACCCCAGGGGGTAGGGGTGAGGGGTCTACTTTGGTATCGTTAGATGACCCCCTTCCAGGCGAACAAATTTTATGCAGAACGTTTTTTGATCCGATGCGTAGTTTTCGAAATATTTCAATGTCTTCAGATAAATCGGCCACCCTGACGTATTGGTCATCTAATAACGCGCGGTGCCCACATCGAGACACCGCTACCGCGTGTTACCTACAGCGAATAGACCAGCCTATACTTGTCAACTCATGACGCGCGGTGCACACAACGAAGCACCACTACCGCGCGTCACTGACACCATGTAGACCGGCATGACGGAGGCAAAGTCCCGTTATTCGTTTGAAAAAGCACAAGTAACCAACGTTAAAGACCAACGATGAATTTTAAAAAGAACAAGGCTATACGTGGGCTACAGGGGATGGGCTAAAGGACCGCCACTAGCTATAGTAATATAGAAAGCATAGGGTGAACAGAGGGAATACTGGTATAAAAAGACCAGAAATTTGGCATTCGGGGAACACTTTTATTCGCAGATCCCGCCAACGCAGAAGTCCAGCTACCAGGAAGGAAGACCAAATGAGCCATCGCTAGCTGCAGCCGCACTGGTACGCACAGAGCCCAGCTGTAAACGTCAGACCCACACTAGACGGGTAGCAGCTGAGCCTATGCTGCGCTCGAGTTCAACGTCCTGCGGAGCCATCAAAACTATTGAGGCAGTTGGTTTCTCGCGTACGACAAGGAAGAGACAGCCACCGTACGACGCGCTTTAGCTTCGGGTATCTCCGACTGCGTTCGGGATCGTGCGAGGTGCTGAAAGCGGCGGCCAATTTCCTCAGTCGTCTTCCGTCATGCTAAGAGAGAGTATCGCTGTATCATCTAATTATCATTAAAGAACAAAATGTTATACTATATGATAATTTGTGTGTCTTATTCTCTATACCTCCGTCCTTTCCTCACAGGCCGTTAATCTAGACCAGATCAAACTAAAGCTTTATCAAAAACAAGAACAAAGCGGACTCACGCTGGTATCCAAGGATAGACAATCCAGCAGGCTATCATATCCCACAGAATCGAAAGCTTACAGCAAATCATACATTTAAATTACCAGCCTAAAATCTACCAAGATAGCGTAGGGAGAAAGAAAAATAATTCAAATGTAAGTATAATATCTCAGGGAGAATATAGCATTCGATTTAACAAGATCCGGTCCTGATATATCGAGCACTTGCGCACGCACTCCGAGTGCATCTCGCTGACGCCGGACTGCAGCGGCGGTCAGGTGAGCGAGCGAGTAGGCCTTCAAGAAGATACCAGGCGGGAGCTCCACTCCCATCAACGGTGCCGTGACGTAGGGAGCGAATATCGAGCGACGGAGCAAAGATGCGAGAATAGTCCGAGTCCCATGAGCAGCTGCCGGTCACTTACCGACCGTACGCGTGCTCAGATAAATTATCTAGCGAACCTAGCGGGTAAAAAGAATTATCGACAGACACTTATAATTTCTTTTAAAAGCGAATCATATCTTTAAATTCTCCATCTCAGCGTACACGATTATAAAGGCATACAAGAGCCTGGGAATGAATAATTGTAAGGCGCGTGGTAGCCGGAATACCAGAAAAAGGGATCGAAGTCATACAATGGAACTTTATATTTATGTTCCTCATATGTATCGCATAATTAACATCATGTTTTTTAAAAAAACACTGCTTTTACCTGCTTCTGAAGCCTAGTTTACTTTCCTCCCTGCTCGAGTCCGAACTAAAACTCTTTTCAGGGTAATGTTAACGAGAAATGCCGTTACAATATATGTACGCGTTTTTTTTTTCAGTTCCCACGCCTTTGGGAGGAGAGAAAGGAACTAACTAAAGGATTAACGACGATGCCAACTCCAGATATAATGGTGCAGCACATGATGACATCGGAGGAAAACTCGGCGGCGACTAGTAGCTTCGCTTCGGCGGTACTGAATAGGTTGCGGCGAGAATAAAAAAAGAGGAGAAGGATAACAGCGACAAGGGTTGTTCCTCCTTGAAAATCAGCAGAGACAGCGAACATCCACAGAAGAAGAGAACTAAGTAATGCTTAGCGGCGGTCCCGCGGTGGTTAGATAAAGGTCAATGAAGGAGGTTAGAGTTTTAGTCGGTAGAGCATGCACCTTTAACGGCAACAACGAGTGAATCGTATAACAAGCAAAATTTTGGAGTCTCTAGCATCAAATCTACAAAAGATAACGAAGGTATTTTCCTTAACCAAGAAAAAATAATAGGTTTTCAGGGACCCTTAGGTGAACAAACAGCGAAGTATAAAACCTATTCAGACAATACAAAGGCAGATTGCGCGACCCTGTCCAACCTCGAGATACCATATTTATTAAGAGAAATTACGTACGAAACAAGCAGCAGTGAAGTCATACAGGGTGTCGACACCGAAATACCGAATAAATCTCAAATAAATCGCCTTAAAGAAATCCGAAAAATTTCTAGACGAACTTGTTGCTGATTACGAAGCTCACTCGAGATAAGGGATACGCTATCACCCGTTTGTGACACCTTGCAAACCTAAAATCACTAATATCGAATCGTTGAATAAATACCAAGTCATCCTCCTCAAGGAAAAACCACATTCAATTTCTCTACTAGGAGATTTTGAAACAAAATTAAAAGAATAAAACTCTATAACTCTTCTTTGTTACAAGTAATAAAAACATAGTCATTCCTATTCTCTTCTTCAGCCCAATTTCTACCTTAATAATATTCTTATGTATTTTTGCATGTCTCTTTGATGCGGTATACCACAAATTATACTTGTATAAAATACATCATAAATGAGGTCAACTCGTTCAAAGGTAAGAATCGATGAGTCAATAATCCACGAGTATCCTGAGGAAAGAAGAAAAAGGCTCCCAAAGGATAACCATACTAATTTAATACTTGAAACCATAACCGAGTCCCCATGTAATAGTCCGAGTAATTCACCTCCCAAGCTACCAACTCTGATATCCAAAAAAATTTCCTCCGCCCCCAGTTCAAATAAGAATTCTGTTGTGCCCATTGTAGACTCAGACAAGTTAACCGAAACTGTCATCCCTAAAGCGAAAGTAGTAAAGTTTGATCAAGACAGTAACAGACAATCGCTCGGGTTAACCTCTGACAATATTATCATCCCTCGATCCCAAGAGAATATAGAAGACGAGATAAGTTCATCCGATACAGTTGAAACTATAGAAAGCAATTTTGGAAAATATTATAGTCCGGAATATAGTCCTTTACAGATCAGAGATTTTTCTGACGACGAAAGTTTAAACCAATTTACGAATCAATTGAAGGAAACGTTAGAAGCAAAGTCCCCAAATAACGCTTTGTCATTAGTCGGGTTTGTCATAAGGCCAGACGACGAGATCAACGAATATCTTCCAGCATTAGTATACCCCACCCCCCGTAGCGAAGACCTAGGTCAGTCAGTAAAATCCCCCGAAAGTATCGTGGAGAATTTCGAGTCTCTAAGCGAACCCGAAAAATCGGATACACGTTTACAGACCCCCTCGACCGTTGCTAGCGCTACGCCTAGTATAATCCCTTCAGCTAACAGCAATATATTTTACACGCCATTAGGCGGATCTTCTCCTTTCGACGAAACGATTTTCTAGATCACCTTCCCCTGTCGACAAAGAATCATTATCAACTCCAAAAGGAATAATTGAGAATCGTGAAAAATCCACATTAAAGTCAATCATCGAATCCTCACATACTAAAACTAAAAATTTGGTAAAAAAATTACATCTTTTGCCGGAATACAATTTGTCCACTCCCGGTTGCTCTACCTATCCCATGGTCAAAGACTCAAGCCCAGACAAGACATTGAATAGAATACCGCTAATAAAAATTTCTACTAAAAATTTAATTAAGTCTAACGACTCATCACCAAATACACCTCCCACAATGGTTAATAATAATCAAACATTGTCTCTTCGAGATGCCTTGGCTGTCATACCGAATTATGACGGTCATTCTTTATCACTTGGTATGTTTATTCAGGGATGCAAAGAGGCCTTGGCTATGATGGGGCCAGGAGCCGAATCAAATTTAGTAAGAGCAGTTCGCATAAGAATAATTGGCGAACCACGTCGCACCATATAGGGGCAAAATTTTGAAACAATAGAGGATTTAGGTAAATTTCTTAAAGATATTTATGCACCTACGCGAAACGTGTATCAGCTCCAAGGGGAATTGGGATCCATATATCAGAGAGAAAACAAGTCCGTCATTGCATATTCCAACCGCGTGAGGGACTTGGGAAATTTAATACTCGAAAATTATGATGCGAGCGAAAATAATCCTTTGACTGCCGCATTTATTAATAACACTAAAGAAAGTCTTCCGGCATGTTTTCTACACGGGTTAAAACCGGAAATCAAACAACGTGTACGTCCGAACAATAATCTTGATGAATTAATTAAACTCGCGGTTCAAACAGAAAAAAGTTTAGTGTCACAGGCAGCCTTGCGTAATGGTGGGCTGGAAACTTTGGGTTCAAAGGTAAATAAACCTTAGGCGAAACAGGGAGTACATGTGGTAGCAAACGAGGAAGTGTATTATCAGCTGTGCAATAAAAAAAGGCACAGTGCTAAAGAATGCTCGACCCAGAAGTCTAGCCAAGCATTGGTTGTCAGTCCACAAAATTCTGGAAATATCGATGAGGGACCGAGCATGTGTCAGGTCTGTCAGAAGACTGGACACTCGGCCGACAAATGTTTTAAAATCTTTCCCCTGTTAAATAACAATAAATCCAAGTTCAAAGCCTCTTTACTCACTATATTCCAGGTCTGTAATAAACGTGGACAACTGCCGATCGCTGTTAAAAAATTTTTCCCCCGGAAAGAAAAGAACAGGGAAATATATCTGCCTTTTGTCAACTTTGTAAAAATTATGGTTTATTTTAGCTGATAGATGTTCACGTCTCCCGCCGAAACCCCCCCCCCCAAATTTGGATTTACGGGAAGGCTATCTGCCTCCCCTGGATGCAGGTGAAGGTATAAACATAGAAAGCGGGTTCGTCGTTAATGATAATGGTAAAGCTTATATTTACGTAACTAATAGCAATAAGCATACGATTCAAGTCCAAGTACCAGTACTAGAATTAGTGTCATCGGAGGAACTATTCATAGAACAAAAATAAAAGATTCTAGAGACGATTCAAGTAAACGGGAAAAGAATCCCGATCTTTCTAAGGGGTTGGGTCATTTAAAAAATAAAGACAATATGCAAGGAAACGATCAAGAGGATTTCTCTCTGTCGGATAAGATCGAGCTCTCGGTAGAGACAATACCCCGTAGAGATACAGAAAATTCTTCAAGGAATATTGTTAATTTTTTGGAAAAGGTAAAAGAGGAAATAAAAAATTGCATGGAAATAATTAAAGTTACTTGTGAAACTGGTTTGGAAAAAAATGTATTGTGTACGAAGGATTGCAGAGTAAAAATAGAAGGAAAATTTGAGAATTTGCAACACGAAGCCCAAAGTCTTACGGAAATCTGCACGTCGAATCTAACTGAAAATAGCACTTGTATGGAACCTGTAAAGATAAATGTACCTAAAGAAAACGTTGTCTATCCGAATTTGATAGAAACAGAAAGAAATTGAAGTAATTGTGAGTCTCGCCTATGCTTCACAGGGGTGACTGTGCCGACGAAACGGGCAGCGCTCGATGGAGGACTGAGGGAGCTCGATTCAGAATTTTTGGAAAATACTGTGCCTATGGAAAGGACAGAATCCCTTCAGTATTGTAATAACAGTGTTCACGGAAAAAGTGTTGTTTCTTTAGATTCGACAAAAGCAGAGATACCAATGGGGTATATCGGGTTAAATAATGATGATTTTAATAAATGTATTCATGAAGAAAACGTTGTCTATCCGAATTCGATAGAGACTAAAATATCAGCAGAAAATAAAATCAATTGTGTTGAAACATCGCATTTAATAATGATGAAAGAAGATAAAAAATTTTGTTGTCAAGAACGATCGATTTGATCAAATCAAAGAATTATTAAGACTCGACGAATTAAGTAAAGAAGAAAGGAAAAGTATCGAAACCCTCTTAAAAGAAAGCTCTCATTTATATCAAATACCGGGAGATATGTTAACATGTACTACTATATTGCAACATCGAATCCCCACAATAGACGATTTTCAAGAGGAAATCGGGAAACAAATTGAAGATATGCTCGAAAAGGGAGTAATCATACCCTCCACCTCACCATATAATTGCCCTGTGGGTGGTACCTAAGAAAGCCGACTCTCAAGGTAGTAAAAAATGGAGAGTAGTATTCGACTACCGATCACTGAATGAAAAGACAGTCGCTGATGCGTATCCAATACCAAATATTAATCATATATTAGACCAATTAGGAGGCGCACAGTATTTTTCAGTTTTTGACCTAGCCTCGGGATTCCATCAAATTGAAGTTTCAGCTGAAGATCGTCATAAAACGGCCTTCACTACACCGCGTGGTCATTATGAGTTCGTTAGAACGCCATTCGGGCTACGGAACGCCCCTCCTACATTTAAAAGAGCCATGGACCTCACGTTTAGTGGGATCCTCGGGAAAGGCGTATTTGTTTATTTGGACGACATTGTTATTTATGCTCGCAGTCTCGAAGAACACGAAAATATATATCGCGAATTGATTAAATGACTGGAAGCCGCGAATTTATAATTGCAACCGGATAAATGCGAATTTTTAAAAAGAGAAGTCGCGTATCTGGGACACATAATCGGGAACAATGGAGTTCGTCCCGACCCTACAAAATTAGAAGCAGTACGTGAATACCCCGTGCTTAAAAATATCAAAAATATTCGACAATTCTTGGGACTAACAGGTTATTATAGGCGGTTTATAGAAGGATACGCCAAGATCACAAAACCCCTGACATCTCTCTTACGTAAAGAAAATAAATTCGAATGGGGACTTGAACAACAGGAGTCATTTGAAATATTGAAAGAAAAACTTTGTACCGCTGCAGTCTTGCAATATCCTGATTTTTCTAAGCCATTCATTTTAACTACGGATGCGTCGCGTTATGCTATCGGTAGCATCCGCTCACAAGGAGAAATTAATAACGACCATCCATGCGCCTACGCCTCTAGAGCTTTGAGTAACCATAAGTCCATAAGTCGGTTACTGCAGTAACCTATGATTTTGACGGGCAACAGACGGTAATTCAAAAATCTTGCGTTGGCGACTAAAACTCGCGGAATACGAATACGATGTAGTATACAAAGCCGGGAAAACTAATGTTAATGCTGATGCACTTTCGAGGAATCCAGGTTATCAAACATCCTCGAATGACGGTATTTTCATTATTCAAGTAAATCCCTTAACTGGCAACCGTACGAAGCCTAAAGCATTAGAAGAACAATCTGACGATGATGAGGATATTATGGAAAATTACCAGAATCATACATTACGCAATTATGAAATAGATAAATGTAATTGGGATCGGGAATCTGTTGACTCTAACGAGCAACCTACAGGACTCGAAGTATCATCCGACCACGAAACGTTTCAGGCGCGTATAGAAGACGAGGTGGATTTACCTAATACTTCGGTGAATAACCCAGGTACTCTTGAGCCTATAGTATATCCGGAAACATATACAAGCAATACATATTCTAGCCACAAAGAGTCGACCGATGAAACTATGCTCGACGTTAATAACCCCCCGAAACGAAACGAGCGTGCTAGTCCAGAGAAAACGTACCCCGAAGCCTCTCGAAGAAAGCTATACCGAGTCCTCGAGCGACGAAGAACTCTAACTCGAAGCAACAAAAACTCGTGAGCCTCCTAAAGGAAGGATTATAGCCTCCAACATTAAACAAGCACGCGACTTATTCCATACTCATAGAGATAACCTAGTTTATTTTGTTTCTACCTAAAATGTGAACCTATTGATAGAGGAGCGATAGCATTCCGCGATAATAACGATTTTTCACATTTAAAAAATTTGAAGTTGAAAAAGCCTCAATCAATCGCAAAACGAAGTAATAGATTCAATATAGCCCTACCAATCACCGACGGTTCCGGTGAAGGACCCACATTAATCTTAGGAAACATAGTAGAAACATTGAAAAATGCTCGACATTTAATCGACAAATTGTCGCTCCAAACTATTAGTATCACAAAATCAGATTTTATCTTGAATATACCTTGGGAAAATGTTATCGCACAAATTCGGTTAATTTTTGCACAGAGTGAAGTAAAAGTTATTATTTGTAACGGGCTAGTTAGACAACCCCTCGTAGAAGATCGGGTAAAAATTATCGAGGAGATGCACTTTTCAGCTATAGGTGGACACAGAGGTGTCAGCAAAACATACAATAGAATCCGTCACGAGTATTACTGGAAAAATCTAAAAGCTGACGTTCAATTATATATTCAACGATGTTTACAATGTCAATTAAAGAAACTAATTCGCGTAAAACCTAAACAGCCAATGATCGTAACGGATACTCCTGCCATCGCTTTTGATAAAATTGCTATGGATATAGTAAGCCCTTTGCCGAAAACTAAGCAGGAGAATGAGTATATATTGACCATTCAAGACCAATTATCAAAATATTCTGTAGCTATTCCTATACCTAATGCAAAAGCAGTAACTATTGCAGAAATATTTGTCAAACGTTTCATTTGTTATTTTGGATCGCCGAAGGCAGTGCTTACTGACCCAGGTAGCAACATTTTAAGTAAATTTTTTAAGCAAATAGCGAAGTTGTTTAAAATTCGGAAAGTTAGAACCACCGCTTTCATCCCCAATCCAATGGATCATTAGAAAGATCTCATCACGCACTTGGAGAATATCTCAAGCAATTTACAACAATGCAAAGCGATTGGGACGAATGGGTTGAAATGACTATTTATAATTACAATACAAATGTACACGAAGGTCACCATCGGATATGGAGAAGATTGCTACATACGACGACTATTTAACCCAATTAGTTACACAAATTCATGATATACAAGAAATTGGTCGACAAAATTTGATTAAATCTAAAGACAAATCGAAACAATATCAAGATCGCAAAATAAACCCAATTGAATTTAAAATCGGCGGATTAGTATTTTTGTTGAAAGGACCTAAACCTGTAGAAAATTGGTGACCACTACACTGGTCCACATGAAATAACAGCTATATTAACAAAAGGCAATGTACGTATTAAACTTCCAAAAAGTGACGTGATAGTACATTCAAATAGATTAAGGAAATAAAAAATTCCATTGTAGATTTGATTGTTGTTATAAAAATGAACAAAAAATAAATAAATAAATAAAATAAAATAAATTAAAATAAAGGCTAAATTAAATTAAATTCGATTCAGGATCTATAAAGGTTCATTAAGGAATATTTATTCAACTAGTAGAGTATTAATGCTATAGTAACAAACTCAAGAATAATAAAGATTTGCATCGCTATAAAATTAATCAGTCACATATACGAGGGCGGTTTGAAAAGTCCGTGCAAAAATGAAAACTACTTAATTTTTTAGGATAGATCATTTTTATTTTTCAACATAATCTCCTTTTAGACTAACACACTTCGTCCAGCGATGCTCTAGTTTGTTGATCCTTTCCGAATAATAGGATTTGTCCAAGTCTGTCAAATAGGCATTCGTTTCTGCAATCACCTCCTCGTTTGAGTAAAATCTTTTTCCCGCCATCCATTTCTTCATGTTGGAGAACAAGTAATAGTCCAAAACCTGGACAGATGGCTCGAGACTGCACCCAGAATACGGGACGAGTAAGCCTACCAGTACCCAGTGAAAACAAGTCAATCCACAATGTGGAAATAACCTGCAATTACTGCCAGAAGAAAGGCCACATGTGGAAGGAATGCCGGAAGAGACTGTCGCAGAATAAAAGCGAGCCAACGCAGCCGCCCCGACAGCCAAGAAACGTAGGCTACAAAGATGCAAAAAATACGGCAACTGCGGGGCCAGATCCAGCCACTGCAGGCGTGAACGCGCTGGGCGCACTGAGACTGAATACGCTAACTGTCCAGCAGAGACCTGCGTGCAAGCAGAAGAAAACAACGCTGCAGCTTCTACAAGTAACGTTGCCGGCGTCAAGTGCCACCGCCAGCGACTTCGATATCTATGCACCGTTGGCCACGACCGGGGTATTCACCCTCAAAGCGGACACCGGAGCGCAGTGCAGCATAATCAAGGAAGGCTGTCTCAAGTCCGAGACCATGGTGAGCAGGTGCTCCGTGGAATGACAGGATGTGGCGGGCGAAAAATTCACCCCCCTCGGGATAGCTAAAATTGTACTCGAGACACCGGCTCTAAATGTAGAGCATTGGTTCTACATCGTTCCGAACAATGTGCCGTTGAAGGTCAACGGATTACTGGGCATGGACTTTATCAAGCAGCATAAAGCGGACATTCTGCATGGCGAGATGCTCAAGTTGTATGGGCACTGCATGCCGCTCAGGGACGGCGCGACGAGAATATATTCGTCACCACGCAGTAGAACTGCCGCCACGTGCAAATGCATAGGCCTGCTTACAGAGATAAATCTTCCTTCCGGAAACGGGCCTAACATGGATGCCGCCAAGAAAAATAAATTTGTCAGATTACCCACAAGGAGTAGGATCGGCCGAGGCATCGTAGAGAGACCCCGTGTCACGCCGTCAAGAACCAAAAGAGTAAGTTTAAATGTTCCTAAACACGACGGGGAAGTGCAACAGCCGACGGCGACACTCGAGCCGTCGGAGATAGCGAAGACCGTACGTCGCCGCCAGGTCAAGGCACTGCGCGTTAGCTCAGAGAGCACGGGGAAGAAGGCCAAACGGTTTGCGCAGCGCCAACGGAAACCCGACTTGGTGCCCCCCAGCAGTGAAAAGCAAGCAGCTTGCGCAGGAATAGTGTGCGAATACAACGGTGTATTCCAACTACGAGGGAAGAAGCAACAGCGCACGCACGAGGTGCAAGATCGCGCACCCTTTAAGGTCGTATCGAAGGACCTAGGATCGCAACCCTTGCCTGGGAAGACCGTAAAATCAGGGCATGGGTCCGGTAAAATGCATAAAGCCGGAAAAAGAAATACAGATGCAGACGCTCAGAGTCGCATATATGCGACCGCACGAGCCCAAGTGGGACAGGAAAGACAGTCCCACAAAAAAGAGAATGATAGCGCAATCGGGTATACGAACGGCCGCACAAAGCGGAGAGTCGAGGATACCCAAGGCAACCACTATAACTCGTCGACATAGTAACACACGGAGTAAGAGCTACTCGCTATAATATGGGCCCTAGCTCAATTCGGACCATATATTTAAGGTACCCGTTTCACAGTAGTGACGGACCACCAACCGCTCACCTGGCTGTTCGGAGTAAAGGACCCAGGTTCGAGATTGATGCGTTGGAAAATTAAATTGGCGGAACATGAGTTTAACGTAGAGTACAAGGCAGGAAAGCGCAATACGAATGGAGATGCGCTAAGTCGAATATGCCTTATACGAGGGCCCGAGCGAGAGCGAAGAACGAAGTCCGTGTGTCGAAAGAGGACGGCACGACGGGGCAAGTAGGCACAACGAAAGACCGCACAAAGCGGACAGCCGAAGATACCCCGTATAGCCATGGTAGCTCGCTGGAGCGAGAGGTCAAGCTCGCCCGCGAGCGAGACGAGGACACTGAGATCACCTTGTTATTAACGTGCCGTTCCCGCCTTTCGGCCTACGACACGGCTCCCGCGAGCGTGGGGCCGAGATACGCTCGGCCAACGCGCTCCCCCGATTTGCATCGGGGCGGGCTACCAATCCCCACTTGGTTTTACCCTTAGTGTTACCTCTTGGTCTGAGGGGGAGCACTATCCATAAACTCCCTATTGACGAGTTGGCATTTTTAAAAACCTTGTGCCCGACAGAGTCCAACCCATTTAAAGGTTGTACACGGCAAAGCCGTGCGGCTGCAACAACCTCCCCATCTACCAATTAGTCCGAAGACTTAACGTCTCGCTTGGTGAGCACCCGAGCCTACACCACGGCGGGGTCGCTAACTCCCGTACAGATAAGACGTTCACCCAGGGCAAGCAACCGAAGTTGCAATCTGGGTGGGCACAGTCCATCCGCGTGCGCCGGGGCGAGACGAGGACAGCAAGCGCCCGGGTACGGACAGCCGCACAAAGCGGAGAGCCGAGAATACCCCGGGCCAACCTAGCAACGCGGCAGAGAGAGAAGCCGCGCTGACCAATGCGCCAGAAGAGGATAGAGAGATTCGCAGCGTGCCTGCAGAACGCTCTACTGAACCCCACAGCCCCGCCAAAAAGCCGTGCGGACGGGGAAGGGGTAGACCACGCAAGCTACATACGCAGGCCACTGGTAAGACTGCGAGCACCGCTGACAAGGACAGAGCGGGCCCAGCACAGTATGGCGGACCCGCGAAGCGCAGAAGGCCGCGAAAAGTAAACGTTGCAAGGCCGCTCGAGACAGAGAGCGACCCAACGGCGGAGCTACCGGTGGGCACACCGAGCGAAGAAACTGCGGACAGAGCACCGCAAAGGCCTGCTGAGGAAGCGAGGCACGGCGGGGCCCGTAGCCCACGAACTTCCTGCAGCGCGGATAAAGACAGCGCGATAAAAGAGTATAGCGACTGCCGCAGTGGCGTAGCCACTCCTTCTGCCGATGACCGCCAGAAAATAATTAGAGAATACCACGACACCCCCATAGGAGGGCATCAAGGTATACGGCGCACGTTACATCGAATTCGGACCAAATACAACTGGCCCGGCCTGAGAAGAGATCTAGAGAATTATATATCGTCTTGCGAATCCTGTCAAAAGAATAAAATCAGGAAAAGGGAACGAGTGCCGATGGTGGTAACGGACAACCCATCGAGGTCATTTGAAAAAGTTGCGGTCGACATCGTAGGACCGCTACCAGAAAGCGTCAACGGGAAAAAATATATACTTACGATTCAAGACGCACTTACCAAGTACAGCGCAGCGATTCCACTGCCGAACCAAGAGGCTTCGACAGTAGCAAAGACGCTCGTAGAAGAATTGATTTGCTGGCACGGGACACCGGAAATAATATTATCGGATCAAGGCACGAACTTCCTCAGCTCGACCTTCAAAGAGATATGTCGACTGCTCCGAATCAAGAAGATACAAATGACGGCCTACCATCCGGAATCAAATGGCGCGCTAGAAAGATCGCATCGCACCCTCGCGAATGTCTGAAAAATTTCATAAATGAGGATCAAGAAAATTGGGACGAGTGGCTGCCGTATGCGATGTTCACGTACAACACCACTCCACATACGGGGACCGGACTGTCGCCCCACGTGTTGGTGTACGGACGCGAGGCCGAATTGCCGACCGCCGTGAAATAAGAACCACGCAGCACTTATGCCTACGATGACTACGTCCACGAGTTACGCGAGCGATTACGCGCCGCATGGACTGTAGCACGAGACAACCTGGAAGGCGCGAAAAGACGGTCGAAGACTACATACGACCATGGCGCACAGGTGCAGGAGTACCGCGTCGGCGAACGCGTACTCTTCCGTGACGAGACGGTGCGAAGGGGGCGGTCGCCAAGACCCCGAAGTGGATGGGTCCTCACGAAATAGTAGAGAAGAGGCCCCCCGTCAACTACGTGGTCCGGAAGGGACGTAAAATCCAGGCGGTGCATGCAAACCGCCTGAAGCTCTTTATCGAGCACTAATAGCTCAGGAATTAAGGAATTCGAATACTTATAGCTATTTAAAACTAAATATTAGCTAGAAAATAAATGTGGGAAGAAGCCCCTCAGGACGCAGGGTAGAGAGCTCCAATAAAATAGAAGAGGTCTTAGGAGACCTAATTTTAACAACAGGAAAAAGAGCGTATACATATCGGAAAAATATATTGAACGAAACAATTTCATTACGCAATCCGGAGGGGACGGAAAACTGTGACCGTGCCAGAAAAGCACCACGAAAAATGTATAGCATATTAATACTGACACAGGATAGTGTTCAGCGTAGAGTGTGAAAAGAATAACGTGCACACTCTATTCGGTTGATATACACATGTTAATAAGCCTCAGAGTGAGGAAGAAGGCACGCGTAGATAATCTAGTCCCAACGCTGAATAGAGCACAGAAAGGCCTACAGCGAAAGTGGACACAGATAACGGCGACAAATGCGCGAAAAGGGTTATCCAACTAACCCATCCCTTCATCGTCCCAATGCAACAGCGAGGGCGATGGCTGTACGTCGCGCCAACACCTGAACCTGTAGGAATAAGTTGCGGAAAAACTATTCCCACTCAACACGAAATATTACACAATTCAGGCATACTGGCTTTGGTAGGCGTATGTATAGTAACCGCCCAAGATTTCAGCATAAAAACCATCGGGCGGACCTCACAGATTATCCGGGAAAACTATCTCCCATCGTTCAATTTAACGTTAACGAAAATTGTAGCCCAGGCGCCCCCTACGCAGACCGAGAGGACAATTCCACTGCAGAGCGTGCTGCGAGACCCGGAAGAGCTTCAAAAGCTCGGAGCTCGAGCCGACCAAATCATGGACAACCTCAATACTGCCGGAGACGGGATGCAACACATCCACAATATGAGTTTCTACTCACTGGGTACAGTAGCACCAATAGCCTTGGTTGGCTATGTTCTGTTTAAATGTTATAGGAATCAACGAAACCGAACACCAACAAGGACAAGCGAGGCAATGACCCCGGCAACAGCCGAGGTAAACATCAACCTCGAGCCGATCGAACGACAACAGCCAGAAGAGCAACCGCGATCCGAGCTGGCCAGGTAATGCACCCGTCCCCCCAACCGAGAACGACTCGCTCGGCACGAAAGACGATAAGAAGCAAAAGGAAAAACTTCATCGTTACAAATGAAAAAATGAAAAATTTTATTGTATTGTTATATAACTTCAAACGAGAAACCAATCGAAGAAAATTTTTTTAAAGAAAAAATTTTTCCTTCTAAGGGGGGAGGGATGTTGTGCCGCGGAATATTCCACTCCGTATTTAGTATATTCGGGAATATTCCATAGTAACGAAACATTGGAATTCGTTCAAGACAAGAAACGAAGTCCAATGCCCGATCGTATGAACGACCCCAAGAACGCTGACGCAGCATGAGCGACTCGCTTGGCGTTCGGGCGAAAGGCTAACGCTAAAATTGCGAATTAAGGGATTTTCGTGAAGACAGTTAGCAACTGCTTTATGAAACGACAGTATTAAATTAGATTGAAAAGAGAACGGTTGGTTCCTTGTTTAATACTCGAAACAACGCATTATTGTACTTCTTACTTTGATATATAAATAGGCAACGGAAAGTTACCGTTGCTTATAATAAATACTTACTTTTATATAAATTCGCGTTTCCATCTTTTACTCGAGATCTTATCGGCAAACGATCCCAAAAAATAATAACTTTTAATATTATACCGACTACCGAATAATCCAATTACTCGCTACCGGCATAACAGCCGCATTTCAGGCGTACTTTTAACGAGTTTCCACGTATTATTTTCTTCGTGTGCTTTAAACTCATCTTCAATAGCACCCGCCCACTCCGCGGCTTCAGTGCTATTCGTAGCTTCTTCGTAGGTCATAGGTACAATATATTCAGCCACATTTGCGCTGTGTCTGTCCCTGCTCGGAGTTTGTATTTTCGAGCGATCTCGCAGGACCCTTTGCTGCTCACGGTCTGGCTCGTTTTCTCGTTCCTCGACCTCGCTGTCATCTTCTTCTTCTTCTCGTTCCTCGATGTCGTTGTTACTTTTTTCTTCTTCCATGTTGAGTTGTGGTTGCGAAGGTATCTCTTCGTTCTCTTCTTTCTTTGTGGACGTTGCTCCAACACTCTCGTTGAATACAACATTTCGAGCTATACTAACCTTTTTCTTTTCAGGATCGTACACACGATAGTTCGTTGATTCCTCTGTGTGCCCAACAAAGATTTTCTTACTTGCTCGAGCGTCAAACTTTTGCGTGAATTGTTTGGGAGTGTGCACGTACACATCTAAGTAAAAAATTCTTAGATGCTTAAGATTTGGAACTTTCCTAGTCCAGGCTTCGTACGGCGTTACTGCACCACTTGTCCATACGGTTCTATTGACGACATATACCGCACAGTGCTTCTTTACTGCTTCTGCTCACAAGCTTAACGGTAGACTTTTTGAGATTATCATTGTACGCGCACTCTCTACTATTGTCCGATTGTCACGCTCTGCTTTACCATTTTGCTCTGAATTATAAGGCGCTGTTGTCTCTCGCTGGATACCACATTTTTCGAGATACCTGTCCATTTCTGCGTTGCAGAATTCCCGCCCGTTGAGGGCTCCGCGGGTATCACATCTCGTAAATACGTATAGACGGTACAGCGTCTGTAACGCATTGAAAATCTGTAGAGGCTGCTAGCGTATGATTAAAACCACAGATAAAAAGATGCATGTATGTGGTATATCGTTTTGTATTACATGCAAACAAACGCGACCGACTACGCATGCGTGTTTTATAGCACCTCTTAAGAAACCAGAGGCGCAAAAGGAGAAGAAAAAAGACAAGTCTTCCACGAGATTTTTATTTTATGATTTTGAGACGCAACAACACGAGCAATTGCATGATGATAAATCGACACGAATTCACGAGCCGAATTTATGTGTTGCACAATGCGTATGTATGGCATGTCTGAATATCACAGATATAGAGACCGATTGTGCTAACTGTGGTAAACGTGAATTCGTGTTTATCGATGATCCTGTTGGGGAGCTCGTGAAATTGGTAACGCAAAAATTTAAAAAAACCATCTGCATTGCCGATAATGCTAGAGGTTTCGATGCACAATTTATTCTACGGTATTTAATCGAAGTGCAAAAAACACAGCTGCCCTCTCTGATTATGAATAGTACGAAGATTGTCTCGATGAAAATTGGCGATGTCGGTTTTCTCGATAGTCTAAACCAGGGGTCTCCAAACTTTCCAGCCTTAGGGCCATACTGATTACTCCAGTAAGTTCCGAGGGCCAAAACCATATTATCATTGTTGCCGGTAGTAAAAAGTGAAATAGTCCAAAATCTGTCCGCGGGCCGAATGTGGCCCTCGGGCCGTAGTTTGGAGACCCCTGGTCTAAACTATTTAGCCATGGCTCTTAGCGCTTTACCTAAGGCCTTTGGTTTCGCTGATGAGGTTCCCAAAAGGTACATTTCCCCATTTATTCAAGATACCGGAATATCAAAATTACTCAGGTCCTCTGCCGGCTTTGCATTTTTACTCACCCGATACCATGTTCTCAGCAGATCGCGAGCGCTTTTTAAAATGGTATGAGGAAAAATCGAGTTGCGTAGATTATAAATTTGATTTTGCGACGCAATTTGTGCAATATTGTCGTACAGATGTTACGGTTTTGAGACGAGCGTGTTTAGCTTTTCGAGAGTTACTTATACGTTGCGGGGGCGTGTGCCCCTTTACAGGAGCATGCACGATAGCATCAGCATGTATGAGAGTATTTCGAAAGAATTTTCTACAGAAAGATCGCATTGCGGTGTTACCACCAGGGGGGTATCGCTGGGGCGATAAGCAATCGCGCAAGGCCGTCGTATGGCTCGTATGGCTCGAGCGTGAGCGCAACTGCGTTATGGCTCATGCTGGACGCACGAGAGAGTATCGCCCTCCGACCGGCCTACCGGCTGTCGACCGATACTACGTGGATACGGGGGTCCATCACGTTCTTCATTTTCACGGCTGCTATTGGCATGATTGTCCGTGATGTTATCGCGTGAATAGAGATGCTCGAACTAAATTCGGCGATATAATGGATGAGCGATACGAGCGTACGGTTCTTATTTCCGGGCGAATCAGATCGAAAGGGTACACTCTAACCGAAATATGGGAATGCGATTTGGACAGATTACTCGAGAATAACGAGGAAATGTCGATATACGTGAAAAATCACGCCATGATCAAGCAGGCGCCTCTCGAACCACGCGATGCATTCTTTGGCGGTCGAACGGAAAATTTTGTAAGCTTGTACGACGTCGCGAATGGGGAGCAGATACGCTATGTGGATGTTTGCTCGCTGTATCCATGGGTGTGCAAGAATGGAAAATATCCCGTTGGACACCCGAAATTGTACGTGGGTGATGAGTGTCGAGAACTCGTAGGACTTGAAAACGATCTAAGTGTTGTCGAGGGTCTCGTGAAGTGTACCGTGATGGCACCGCGCGATTTGTATATCCCCGTACTGCCTGTTCGCATGCATGGGAAACTACTGTTCCCCCTGTGTAGAACGTGCTGTACAGATATGGACACATCCGAGGTTTGTACAAACGATGACACGACTGAGCGAGTGTTTGACGGCACATGGGTCGTGGACGAACTCAGAAAAGCCGTGTCGTTCGGATATAAGGTGACGTGGATTCAGTGATGCCAGATGAGGGAATTTTGTTCCCTTTTGGGTACCCTCTCTACTGGGTCTGTTCTAGCGCCCACTGCGCGCGCACCCGGCGCACCGACCAATCAACAGTCAGGCAGCGTGTGACGTTACACACTACGCCGTGCGCAGACTCGGCTCACCGACCAATCAACAGTCAGGCAGCGTGTGACGTCACATACTACGCAGACCTGGGACGTGAGTAGAGCATTACAATTCCTTTTTATTCAATAAATTGTAATGAACCTTTCGTGTAAAGGACTACAATTTGGTGTTGGATATTGTAATGCACTATTCATTTGCTGACGGCTGCAAAATTAGTAAGCATTTTATATATTTCTTTACTTTCATCATTTATTTATTTATATATATAATATTTATATATATTCATTAAAAAATCTTCCATAACTCATTTCATAAAAGCCCGCGCAGTGGCTGTTGTGAAGTGGGTGGGGCGAGACAACGTAAAGCGCAATCCAGACGAGATTTGTTACGAGCGGCGCAAGCCTTCCCCTGACGCACCTCGCACGGGCAGCGTGGTGAGGGCAGCGAGATAGGAGCAAAATTCCCTCATCTGGCATCACTGCGTGGATCTATGAAATTTAGCAATACGTTGTTACGCAGTATGACTCGACAACGCGACGAGGCAGTCATTTTGCCGAGTACATCGTTACATTCCTAAAAATAAAACAGGAGGCGAGTGGACTGCCAACAGAGTGTAACGATGACGAGGAAGCAATAGAGCGTTTTATAGCTTTGTACAAGGAGTCTGAGGGTGTATATCTCGAGCGAAGTGCTTTGCAGCCAAATCCGGGTTTACGTTCACTCGCAAAATTGGCTCTTAATTCATCCTGGGAAAAGTTTGGTCAACGAGAGAATCTTACGAAAACCGTTATCGTTTTCACGCGCGCGGAGCTAATGAATTTACTAACGAGTCCGGAGATTGAGGTGACGGCGATGCTACCGGTTAATCACAAGATTATGTATGTAAACTATGTGAGCAACCGCGATGCTATCCAACCATCCCCGACATCAAATGCCGTGATTGCAGCATACACGACGCCACAGGAACGCCTAAAATTATACAGTTATCTTGAGGGGCTCGGGCGACGAATATTGTACTGCGATACGGACTCCTGTATTTACGTGAGTCGCCCCGGTGGTAACGAGTATGAGCCGCCAATCGGTCAATTTCTAGGAGATCTTACGGATGAATTAAGCGAATACGGGCCTGGTAGTTATATATATAACTTCGTTCGTTTCGGGAGGATCAAAATTTTATTAAAAAATGGGATTATTAAAAATTGGGAAGTAGGTGATATCCCTGTGAAGGATAACAGTAGATGGCAAGAACAATGCCGATTTGTACAAAGTATTCCCTGCGGAAACGTACCCATCGGAGAGGACCCACGAAAGATTCCTTTTCCTTGTTCCAAAGAACGTTTCGACTCTCGATTGGAAGTAAGAGTTAACGCGACCCCCGACTGTCACGACGACAGACCTCCTATAAGAAGTTCATTGACTCCGTCGTATCCAGCTTTTGAAAATTATAGAAAACGATTACAAAGTTTCTTTCGAATCGAAAACGAAAGAAAGACCTTTAGGCCCGAAATCTACGCGTTAGATCCTATACGATTAGCTTCCGCCGGATTTTTCTTTTCGGGAAAAGAAGACGAAGTAACGTGTTTTCATTGTGGAATAGTGATGGGAAATTGGGAAATTAAAGACGATCCTTGGAAGCAGCACGCTTTTTGGTACCCAAGTTGTCGGTACCTGCTTATGACTTTGGGGATCTCCCCACCCACTCAATACCCAGGTAGGTCTCTGACCACGTCTAGTCCGCTGCCTCGTAGTCCTACCACCCCACCACCATCTCCCGTTGACAAAAATTATCTCTCTAGACCCCCAACCCCCTGGTCGAGAACATTAAATATGTCCTCCTTATCCATAACTGCACTCATCTCTAAATAAAATAAATAGGAAAAAAAAGAAAGAAACGAAAACATACATATATATTTTTGCATCTATCAGTATGATTAATAAAACCTGCATACCCACGCATGCAAATAGCATACGTTTTCGCAGGAAAAATAATACTGTATCACATATTAATCCAAATTTTATGTTCCCTAGAAAAATGGTGAGCGATTAACCGGAATTAAGATTCTGCAAGTCATTTCACTCAAATATGCACTAATCAGTACTAGTTTTTACAACAAGTTGTCGACATGCCCCCTGAGTGGAAGGATGTGGCCACTGTCATCTTGGACGGGCAAAGAGTCCTCCTCCGTTAAGTACGAGGAAGCAACCATCTACGTGAAAAGAGGACACCCTTCAACACCACATGGGCAAGATCCATACTGTTGATCCTCAAGATCATCATATGTGCTTAAAACATTGAGAACCCTATGATCTCCAAGATCCTCAAAAACTTCGAGAACATGGGAATTTCGAAAAAAATTTAAGAACTTCGAGAACACCAAGAACTTCAATATCTTCCGACATTCAATAACTTCGAGAATATCAAAACTTCAAGAACTTCGAGAATTTCGAAGCTGTAATAACTTTGAAGGACTTTAAGAACTTCTAGAACTGCAAACAGTTTAGCACTCGTACACACTCCTGCGGCACCAGAAGAAAGAAGTCTACACCTATCCCGGACCACATGAAACATATTACACGTGACCAAATTACTGAGACCATGGAAAACTCAAGAACTCTAAAAACTTCAATCATCCGAAGAAATTCAACAACTTCAAGAACGTCAGAGCTTCGATATCGCAAAGAACTTCAACAAACTGCAAAACTTCGAGAACTTCGAGAATTTCTGAGCTCCAATAACTTAAAAGAACTTCGAGAACTACCAGAACTTCAAACATGCAAATAACTTCACGAACTTCAGAACTTCGATATCGCAAAGAACTTCAACAAATATAAAAACTTCAAGAACTTCAAGAACTTCAAGAGCTTTTTCGCTAACAACGACGCATCAAAAACGTATGATAAAAATTATATATATACATTTAGCAATACATCGGCATCATTAGAATTCAATTGACCACATCAAGTGCCTGAGAAAGAAAAATATTATATTAAGTAATTTAAAAATGTAATCGCACTACCACTAAGGCGTAAGTAACTTTAGGAAAGGACGTATAACAATATAAAAGGAAAATATTCCGGGAAATAGATCCCTACGAGTGTGTAATTAATCAGTAATTGTATTCAGAGCAAGATACGCATATCAATACTAAGAAAAAAAAATACATATATATATGTCTACCATCTCTTTGCTACAACTAAATTCAAAAGAGACACAACGAAAGCTGTCACCAATGATACATTCCAATTCAGTACATTGAAAAACATAATAATATTTACTAATTCAAAAAAAAAAAGAAGTAATTGCATGTTCGTTATTTCGATTATTAGGTTTCTCCTAATAATCGTTTTAAGGGGGGAGGTGTTACGTCCTGTCGTAACCATGCTCCAATATCTATCTTTCTTTTAAAGAAGATCATAAACCTGCACCGTTGTCGAGTCCTATAGCTACCAGAGATTATACAGGTGTAATGACGGCAGGAGGGGTGAGACCTGCAGCTACACCGAGGCAGGGCAGTGAGAATACATGGTGCGCGCCAGGAATGGACAGCCAGGTTCACCACTGTACCTGACAACGATGGGCTATAATCGTCAGTTGCAGGGGCTACCGCTCTAGCTGGAAGTAGCCAGCCGGTGCAGCCGAGCCATTGAGGCCAAACTACCTGGATATTTTCCGGGTGACCTGCTGGGCAGTGATGCCCGAAACCGGCTGCAACAGCATGACGCACACAAGCGCACGCCCGTGTACGTGTGACCGCCCGAGCTCGTGGAACATCGGACAATATCAAAGCGGAATACATGAAAGATATTACATCAAATATGAATTTTTCACTGCAAGATGTACAGAAAAACGTCGATGACATTTATCTTGGGTCCGAATGTGAGGAATATTTTCAAAATCTAATGTTGGAAGATATTGATTGTATAACATCTGTACGACAAAATTGTTTAAACTTTTATGTGATTGCTGCGCAGGAAATACGTAAAAGATTGCCAATTACAAATGTATTTCTCAAACAGTTGCAAGTTTTTGGACCGTATATTTGCTTATGCAATGACAAAATAGATATTTCGTTCAGCCAAGTAATTTGCGTAGCAAGAACTCTCGGTGGCTTCGATGAAGAATCGTTAAAGAAAGAGTGGTATGCGTTGCCAGTCGACTTTACTGTGGAAGAGAAACACAGATTATCAAAATTAAATTTTGACAATATGTGGCAAGATGTCTTACAGCGGCAGACGTCAAATAAAAATTACAAATATCCAACTTTGCGGAACCTACTGAGCGCTATTAAATGTCTTCCTAATTCAAATGCAGATCCGGAGAGAACGTTTTCCATTTTAACGGATTTAAAATCAAAGAAACGCAATTTACTTTCGTCCGACTCTGTCAATGCTACTTGCGTTATAAAATCTGCGTTGAAGGCGAGGGGTGAAAGAGCTGCTAACATGACAATAACGGAACAGCATTTATCTCGAATGACGTCTGATATTTTATATGCAACTGGCTCTACAACAGACAGAAGCAGTTTACCCCTCGTCTTCAACGCAATAATAATGCGTTAAAAGAAAGTAACGAGATTTATCAAATATCTAAGTCAAATAACCACATTACTTTTATTTAACTCGTACTATAAATGCTCGTTACGTTCTTTTTTACACATTATTATATATATTTTTCAATAGTATTACTGCTTTTTTTATACAGGGTGAACCCGACAATTTGTTCTACTCATTTACTCAGTGATTTGAGTTATCGACGAGAACTGTGGTTATGATTTTAATTTCACATTATCACGTGCTTATACTTTAATCTTAGCTCAGAGTGACGAGAATCGAATAATATGAAGATGTAGACATTTAAATGCGCACATAATTTTCATCCTACACGTTCCATTAGTTTTCGTCGATAATCAATATTACTTGATAGTGGAACAACTTTTCGTATTCACCCTGTATATTGTTAAACAGAGTGTACCAATGCTACGATTCTGTCTACTCGTATTACCTGTTATTACTTAAAGTATCATGTAAGATATAGTACGTGAAGTATGAACGCTTTATTCAATGTTAGTAATGAGAACTCTATCGTGCTCTTGCATAACTTTCCCCTTTCTATGAACTAACGTAAGAAAATATTGAATAATTGTTTGTTTCATTTATTGATACTTGAATATATTCCAGTTCAATGTATATATACATTACAATTTCCAGCGAACATCAAATAAGAGTAATAGCATCAATGTCATACTTTCCTATTCGATAATGTGATGTTAAATATACGTTATAATCACAACGTTATACGTGATACTTATACACGTTATATTTACACTGTTGAGTAGGAAATTAAGAGATTGGTGTTCTATTACTCTTAGTTGGTCTTTGTTGGGTCGTACTTAGTCGTTTTTTATCGTATTTGCTTCATAGTAATCAACAATTGTTAATATTTTCTTGATGAAGGAAGAAACCACCACCTTCTCGCGGTTTCCGTCGAGCAACAACATGTACGTCGTACATTTATGCGATATTATAATAACAAACACATGCATATAATTAAAAAGAACATAACGTTGCTTTCATTTAATTCGTGTTAAGAAATTATTAAGTATATTGCCAAACATATATATATACTAATGAAGAAAATAACGTACACGTTGGCCAAGAGTGGATTGCGTTCTTTTGGTAATTCTTCCAACAATCGTTAACGCGGTTGGTTGGATTAACTGTTATATTTTTAGTTTTCAGAAGCTTTCAATCAAATTTAGGTATCTTAATTTGATAATGCAGCTTAACAACGATAATCAGTGAAGCGTGCGCGTTATACCTCTCATCCGCGGCCGATGACAGTTCGAGTTCTCGTTGTGTCAAATTTTTTAAGCAACCATTACGTTTTATAGTCCATTCTTTGCAGCAATAGTACTGATACGGTTTTTATGAGGTATAACATGGCCCGTATCACATACGAAATAAAACAAGAAATAGCAAAATTATGTAAAATATAAAATAACTGTAATTAATTAATCGTAAAATGCAATAATTACTGGAAAAAAAATTTGTCACTCCGTAGATTCGAATTAACATCGACCGCAAATTAACATACGTTACGCGCTCGTCTCAGTCTGAGTTAAATGTATCGCGCGACAGCCCGAGCACTAGCAGCAGTAGCAGCGCGTGCAGCCCAAGCCGAGCGAGAGCGAAAGAGACAGACAGTCATATATCTGTCTCCTTCTATTGTCCGATGTTCCACGAGCTCGGGCGGTCACACGTACACGGGCGTGCGCTTGTGTGCGTCATGCTGTTGCGGCCGGTTTCTGGCATCACTGCTGCTGGGACCGAGTAAGAAAACTGGTGACTCCGCCTCCCTGTGGCCTCCGCTGGAAACAGACCGTGGATGTGGAGGGGTTTCGACCCTTCCACATCATCGGTGCTGGCTAAGTGAGTGTCCGCCCCCCAGGGGCAGGTCCAACTTGTCCAATGAACCAGAAATGGTAAGGGCAGGGTTTTTCCAAGTCGACCGTGCAAAAACATCTGGTCATGGCAGTCCTCTTGGCCACGGTTAAGACTGGATGGTGGGTCTAGTTTACAAACTTGTCCGTCGACCACCAGACGTGAGTTAACAGTGCTGGTAGGGGGAGACCCGAGGAACATTTTTTTTCGATTCGTCATAGATGGCGCTGTAATCGCAAGGGACCTGATTTTTGCAAATATCTCGAGAAGTTACACATCGGATGGAAAAAGGAAGAAACACATGTTTAATTTTTCAAAAAGCTATTCAGCGATACGGAACTAGATCCACCCTCCCCCATCCCTACCCCCTCGTACATACCGTGCTATGTACATTACAACAAATCGGGTAGGAAAACACATATTGACGGTCCACCACCAGCTCGCCGTAAGTGCACCGGATGTCATTAAAAATTACGGGTGAACAAGCATAATGTATGTTTGTTATATAAGAATGTTAAAATAAAACACTTTTTTATGAAGCTGAAAAATAACCAGCGTTTTCACTTACCGTTGTTATAAATAGTAGTTGTAATTCATAAATTGTTTAATTAACAAAAAAAATTTTAAAGCTATGGAGGGGACTTGGTTATCGACGACGGGCTTGTTTAACCGGTTGATGGGATACCCAATATTATTTACCGTAAGACCCAATCTACTTATCTTCCCTAAGTCCCAAATTTGCTCTAGCGATGGTCGGCTACATACTGACGGTTGACAACCGATCTACTTTACCGATCACCGATACCTTTTCTACTCGACCGGCTGCCAACATTCGATGTACTTTTACCGACTGTCAGTAACACAATTACCAATAGTAGATGGCGCATCGGCAATTAAGTATGGATTAAAATCCGTGAGATGGCGCAGCGACGTTGCACCAATCAGAATACTGGGATAGATGGTCTGGGGGTAGGGACTGCTGGGACCCCATCAAGGATGGAGGTAGTGGTGGTGGGGTTGTGGGGGACCAATCAGAAACAGGGGTGGGTTGGTGGGGACAGACACGCCCCCTACACACCCAAGGACCCACCAATGAGAAAGCAGCATGGGTGGGGATGGGCGGGGATAGTCTGGACACGCCCTGGCGCCAGGGGGCCACACCCCTGTCTGTCTTTCTATAAAGGGCCTATACTACTCACATGCACGCGACCACGCGCCTCACACTTTAAGGTGGAGCATATAATATGAAGAATTATGATTTCGTACTGACGCGATTTTCCGGATATTTCCTTTTCAGCATATACTGTTTTTTTTTTAAATAGCAATTCGCTAAAGCTTCAGGATCAAAACTTGAATCATTCCCGAAATTGCATTTTTTTCACAATTAAATGTGAAAAAACTATGACCTTCTAACTTAATTTTAGAATTTGTTCATTTTTTCACGGTACCAATAATTTAGGGGCAAATCATTTTGGAAGATTGCTTTTTTTACACCTGACTGTCCGTAGGGCAAAAAAGGGAGTATGTTTTTCACTGGCATGGCGCAAATATGCCAGTTTTAACATGTTCAAAATACAAATCGGCTAAAGATGTCTTGTTATGCCGGAAGCGAGTGTTACTGTCATCGGTATAATATTTAAAAAGTTATTGCTCGGGATCGTTCGCCGATAAGGTGTTGTGCCGCGGAATATTCCACTCCGTATTTCATATATTCGGGAATATTCCATAGCAAAGAAACATTGGAAATCGTTCAAGACAAGAAACGAAGTCCAATGCCCGATCGTACGAATGACCCCAAGAACGCCGACGCAGCATGAGCGACTTGCTCGGCGTTCGACGATAGGCTAACGCTAAAATTGCGAATTAAAGGATTTTCGTGAACACAGTTAGCAACTGCTTTACGAAAAACAGTTATAAATTAGACTCAAGATAGAACGGGTCGGTTCCTCGTCAAATATTCGAAACAACATATTATTGTACATTCTTACATTGATTTTTAAATAGACAACCGAAAGTTACCGTTGCCTATAATAAATACTTCCTTTTATATAAATTCGCGTTTTTATCGATAACTCGAGATTCATCTCCTTATCGGCAAACGATCCCAAAAATAGTAACTTTTTAATATTATACCGAATACCGAATAATCCAATTACGCGGTACCGGCATAAAATTTGGTGGCAGCGGTGGGATCTGCTGAAGTTAAGTGATACGTGATTTATTTGGACAAAAGTGTTTTGAACAAAGTTAAAAGTGACTCTGAAATGACGACTACGTCGCGTGCAAAGACACCAGTGTAGTTCGTGAAAACCTGACTAATCTAACGCGAAGACGCGAAATGAACATCGGTGCGTCGAGGCACAAATTTATGTTACAAATTTGGCGCCCAACGTGAGGCCCGACTGTCAAGTCCTTTATCTAAATTGGAAAAATATTAATTAACTTTCTTTTCATTTAAGTTTATTTCATTTATTTAATTCTTTATTTATTTTATTTTATTTATTCTTTTTTTTTTCCTTTTCCTATTTTTTTTTTTCTATTGAATATCGCAACCATAGCAGGTTTTTTTTACATTTATATCGACATTTCTCCCGCATTAATAATTTCTTTCATTTGTCTAAAATTTCTATCCAAAATTATTTGAAATAATCAAGCGGGATAGTATAGCTAATGTTACAGAATTCGGCAGTACAGTTATCCCGCTAGGCACTGTAGCAAGCCTTCGTGAGGCACACAGTAGACCTAGCTCGCTCGCATTGTCTAGTGCCGCGCTCGAGGCCGGCCGTGTTTACGTTTTTTTATTGTGTGTCGCCGAGCGAGTAGCAGTCTTCGATGTTGGAAACTGGTACTCCCGGCTAATGTAATATTATTTCTCGCTTATTATAAGACTCTGAAATATTATTCGAAATTACACAGAGTCGAGCGAATTTGCGGGTCCCGAGCCTATGTCGGTGTTAACCAGAGAGAAGTAATAGCTCCGTGCTATAGTAGATATTGAATTTATTTATTCATTCGTTTTATTCCTGATTATTATTATCACCCTCAATGAATCATTTTCATTGTATTGGGAATATTATTATCATTATTTGTTTTTTAAATTTTTATATATATAATTTTTTTTTGTTTTGATTATTCGATTTATTATTTCACGTTTCTTTTGACCAGGTGTAAGCCCGCCTTACTAACCTTGATTTATTATTTTTTTTAGTAATTGGTTTTATTATTATTCTTATCTTTTAATATAATTTTTTCTTTTTTTTCGTCATTTGAACGAATCTTAAACTGGGCCTGGTCCCGTTAATTGAATATAATTCTTTAATTTTTCTTTTCTCTGGTTAACCTTACATTACTATCCCGAAGGACTCGCCGCTCCTCTGTATTGCTCTTTTGTTTTTCCTCCTATTCATTAATCTCGTTTGTTGTGTTTTATTTCGTTTTGTTTGATTGATATAGGTAAACAATAGTCATTGGTTTAGTTATTTATTTATTTGTTTTATTTATTCAACGGTCCTATCTTTCTTATTTATTTATTTTATTTATTATTAGTTTCTAGAATATTTGTTAGTATGCTATTTTGCCTCGAATTGGTTGTCCCGTCCAGACTATTTATTAATTAATTAATCTCCTTTCATGATTTAGTTGTTTATTTGTTTTTTTTCTCCCTTTTGTTTTATTATTTTTCTTATTGTTATTATTGTTTTATTCCATCATCTCTTGGAATTTTTTTTTTTTTTTCGATATAGTTTTTTCTTTTGGGAAAAAATTTCCGTTAGCGACCTTACGGCATCATTCGGATAGGACTCGCTGATCCCCAGTGATCGAGAATATCGTTTTTTTGTATTTGCTAATTTATTTTGTTTTGTTTATCCTTTGGGTTCTTATTTATCTTGTTATAGGATATTTGTTTATTCTGTTATTTTTTTTATTAATTGTATTTAGTTATTTATTTATTTATTTATTGTTTTATTGCTTTTATTTATTTATTTGTTTGGTTAGCTTTGGCTTTTGTTTATTATCTTGTGTCCTCCCGTATCGGACCTGTTTCTTTGATTATTCGGTTTTTTTTCTTCTCTATTGGTTTGAGTTTTCCCGTTTTTCGGATTGTATAGGAGCTGCCATTTCGGGGTAAACCACGATCTTTCAGCTGGTACCCTGCATAGAGAGATTTAATTTAAAAAAATTTATTTATTCAACTCCTGAACGGTCTGCTCGGAGTTATTAAAATATTTTTTTTCTTTTTCCCTTTCTCGTTATTGTTTTATTTTTTATTTTTTATTTGTTCCTCTTAAATTTGAATTACACTACCGTACTTCTCTGGAGCTACAATGGTTTTGTCGAGGACTCCAGGGGAAATAGCTTCTCTTACTGAAGATGAGGTCAAGGCAGAATCAGCCTTCCAAGGGTTGCCGATAGGGGTACCTCCGCTTCGATGCGGGAAAGACTGTATTTTTCGGGAATATTAGCAAACCCCAATGAGTCGGCTACCGGTTTAGTCACGGTGCAGGAGGAGGACCAGCCTCTGGTACCAAATGATAACGTCCAGTCGGCGCAAGGGGAACATGATCACGCCATGATCGCGAATCCATTTCACCATTCGTCCCCGGTAAGACCGGAACCTACGCATTCCCGACAGTCGACGCCGGCGATCACCGCGTGCGACATTTTAAGAAAATGGAATGTGTCGTTTTCCGGGAAACACGGCGAAGAGGTGGACGAATTTCTAGCACGGGTTGAGGATAGTCGAGGCCTGGTCACCATTTCAGACCCGGACCTCATGAATTGCCGGCCCATGTTTGTCAAGGGGATTGCTTATCATTGGGTTAAACTGGAGCGTTCCCGGTGGACTTCATGGGGCCAATGCAAGAAGGCCTTTCAGGAACGCTTTGGTGATCCCGACTTTCAATTTACGCTGCGAGAGCAAATCCGAACGCGAACACAGGGAGCGAAGGAACTTGTGGCGGATTTCTTCACCTGCATGTGGAACTTATTCGTTAGAGCGGTACCACCGTTCAGCACGGAGGAGCAGGTGAAGATCACTTTCCGGAATATGCTGCCAAGACTCCAGGTAGCTATAACCCGTACTGACACCATGGACCTGAAGGGTTTGGAGAGAATGGCGATCCGAGTGGAGTGTAGCTATTCTGCCGCCAGCGCATATCATGCACCCCCAGCTCCGGAAAGATCGATGCTCCCGGAGTTTGCATATCATCCACCAGGGAGGCCAAGGAACCACGTCACCTTTGGAATGGTAGATCAGAGTCCGATACCAACTGGCGAGAACCTAGCTTCGCGGGGGTTCATTAACCCTTTCGAGGGAGGACATTCCAGGAATTTTATTTCCACCCCGCCTCACCATACTAACTTTGTGCGTCAGCCAAGTGGAGGCTCTGCAGGGAGTTCCCGTGGCCGGTATGTACTGGTGCCATTTCGACCAGCTATACAACCAGGGACGGCTCCGATGCCGGGATTAACAGCAACCAGCACCAACCCGTTCCTGCAGGAACCGGCAGCACCCAACGGAAATTCAGCGGCGGCGACAGGCTTTCCGCTTTCCGACAGGCCGGTCATCTGCCATAACTGCGGGATCGCAGGCCACTTTTCGAGGGGATGTGCCGTACGGAAAACGGTTCGTTGTTACCGACGTGGTAAGGAGGGTAAGATGACCCGAACCGCGCACACCTGCACGGGAAACGGATATGAGAGTCGCCGTTGAGGGGAGAGGCGACTTCCTCGATTCAAGGAAATTCCCGATTGGCAATCCCGGAATATCTATGTAGTCCGATCGGAGACAATAGACAAGCTCGACAGGTCTTGGTTATCTGCCTCGAGATTTTTGGGCGACCACTGTCCGCGTTGGTGGACTGCGGGGCAACTAGCTCATTCATCCGCACAGAGGGACTGTTGGAGATGGCTAGGCTGGGATATTCCCGACGACCAACACCGGAACACCATAGTACCGTCGCGAATGGGCATCAGATTACATGCACGGAGGAAGTGGAATTCAGCGCAACGTTGAAGGGTCGTTGGAGTAGGCTCACTGCAAGAGTCTATCCCGACCTCCCGGTCCCGTTGCTATTGGGCCTCGACTCTCTTTTCCTACTAGGGATTGGAGTGGATCTTAGGAGGCGCAAGTGGTTTTTCAGCGGAGAAACTACAGAATTCAACTTCGAGCCGGTAGAGGTAATAGAAGACGATAACACAATGATGCCAATTACGGACTTGACAGAGGCCGAAACCGTTCGCTTGGAGGAATCCCTGTCCATCCAAGTTCCAAGGTTGAAACCGGCTCCCGGGGTTACTAACTTGGTAGTCCACCATATCGATGTTGGTGATGCCAGACCCACCAAACAGCGATGGTATCCATTCACCCCCGTTATGAGGGAAGCGATGGATCAGGAGGTTGATCGTATGTTGGAGGCCGATGTGATCGAGCCTTCCACCAGTGAATGGAGCACTCCAATCGTGGTGGCTGCAAAACCGAACGGCACCTTTCGGTTTTGTCTGGATTTCCGTAAGGTAAATGAGGTCTCTAAAAAAGACGCATATCCCATGCCGTACATGAGCCATATCCTAGATTGCCTGAGGTCGGCCAAATACATTTCTACACTGGACCTGAGCCAGGCCTTCCATCAAATCCCGCTAGATAGGGAGTCACGAGAAATTACGGCATTTACAGTTCCCCATAGGGGACTGTTCCAGTTCAAGAGGATGCCGTATGGCTTGACCACCGCTCCTACTACATTTCAGCGATTATTAGACCGGGTTATTAGTCCCGACATGCAACCTCATGCGTTTGCCTATCTGGATGATATCGTCATTGCCACCGACACCTTCGAGGAACATCTGGAGTGGCTGAGACGGGTTTTCGAGAAAATCATGGCCGCAGGGTTGCTGATCAACCCTGAGAAGTGTGAATTTTGTCAGAAGGAGCTCAAGTACCTGGGCTTTTTGATCAACCGCGAAGGGATGTTGGGGGATCCGGATAAAACTTCAGCTGTCCTTGAGATCCCAGTCCCGAGGACGGTTAAACAAGTCCGACAATTCCTGGGAGCTACTTTATGGTACCGACGATTTATTCCAGAGTATGCAAAGGTGGCGGAGCCTATCACCAAGCTCACACGAAAGCGACAGGAATGGTTCTGGGGCCAGGAGCAACAGAGTGCTTTCGATCACCTAAAGAAAGCCTTGACAGAGGCGCCGATGTTAGCACGTCCCGACTACACAAAAAAATGTACGCTCCAGACTGATGCAAGCCTGACCGGGTTGGGAGCTGCAAACCTCTGTTAACATGTTGCTCACACTGCCTCCTGGAGAGAAGGATCTCTGGTATGAGACACGAGTCAAGGACGTACGGGAGAATCCAGCACGCTATCACGACTGGAAATTCAGGGATGAGAAATTGTTCCTGCGACGGAGAATGTCCCGTCTAGACTCGCCGGGCACCGTCTGGAAACTTGTAGTCCCGCGACACCAGAGACCAGCTATTCTCTATGAGAACCACGATGTCCCGCAAGCGGGCCATCTGGGGATTGACAAGACCTTCAAGAGGATAGTAAGTTCGTATTATTGGCCAGGCCTGTATCGAGACGTCACTGGATACGTACAACGCTGTGATACCTTTTAGTGTACGAAGTCCCGACAGGGGCCACCGATGGAACTGATGGGCCGTCGGGTTGTTGAAGAACCTTGGACCGTCGTGGCAGCAGACATCATGGGACCCTTTCCACCCAGTCAGTCCGGGTTTGCCTATGTTCTGGTAATCCAGGACCTATTTACCAAGTGGGTGGTGTGCTGTCCGTTAAGGAAGGCTACGGGAAAGAAGATCAGGGACGCATTAGAAGAACTGGTGTTTTCCCGGTGGGGGGTTCCGGAAGTGCTTCTCACAGATAACGGTACGGAGTTCGTTAACATCAACCTAAGACAAGTGGTGGCCGAGTATGGTATTTTCCATACTACTACTCCACCATACCATCCTCAGGCCAACCCCGTGGAACGGGTGAACAGGGTCCTCAAAACCATGATAGTGGCATTCCTCAAGAATAATCACAGGGAGTGGGACCTACATTTGGCCGAGCTTCGATTCGCATATAACACCGCCTACCACTCCTCTATAGACACTAGTCCCGCGTTCTTGAATTTCGGTCGAACGCCGCGTCCTTGCCAGTTTTACCGGAGGATCCCGGGGGAAAAGGAGGTAAGGGCAACCGAACCCCATAGTTGGTCGGCACGAATGAACAATTTACAACCCCTTAAGAACAAGGTGCAACATGAGCTCGAAGAAGACTACCGGAGGCAGTCTCTTCAGTACAACAAACATCGTAGTCCCGCCACCTTCAAGGTGGGGGATGAAGTGCCGCGCTGACAGCGGGTACTGTCCTCAGTTTCGCAAAACGTGGCAGCCAAACTAGCTCCCAAATTTCAGGGGCCATATTATATTAGTCGAGTCTTGTCGCCAAGGGTTTACGACCTGAAAGATCGTGAAGGGGGTATAGTTCGGAAGGTTTCAATTGACGATTTAAAGCTTTATCGGTCCCGTGCCTCGATTGATTTTTTAGATGGATCCTCTGTGGCAGCTGCGCCACCTGACGAAGGACTTCGAGAGGCGATGTGTGGGTCTCGCGCCAACGGGGGCGAGGACCTGTGGTGTTGGGATCGTGGGTGCCGGGCGCTATCGAACCTTGTAGCCCCAAGCCTGACAACGGGGGCACCTCCCCCTCCGCTTCCGGAACTGGAGGTGGAAAGGGCGCTGGTGGTACTGCAGAGCGTGCGTTGGTGGTTGGCTATCGATATGGCGCCAATCGGCTACGACCCCGAATTCCTCGCCGGTCAGAGACGCAGGGTTGCGGAGAAGAGAGGGGGGGTCGGAGACCCTCTCGATACCGTGCCCTGCCCCCCGTGCAGCACCCGACCGGTGCGTGGTTCCGCGTCCGTCTCCCGTGGACGTGGGCCCGCGCATGACCTGTCACCGTTGTGGGAAGCTGGAGCATCTCATGGCCAGATGCAGGGAGCCGCCGTCAACCGTCCGGCGCTGCTATTCGTGTAATCGGGAGGGTGTACTGTTCGTACCTGTCCCGAATGTGGGCAGCTGTATGCGTCCCCCCAGGGTCAGCTGGATAGGGACCCGAGGAGACGAGGGAGCCGGGGGGGCATAGGCGACGAAGGAGGCCACGGACAAATAAAGATTGAAAAAAAAAGAGAAGAAGGCCTCGAAAAACTTGTGGTGTCAGTTATTGAGTAGGGACCTCCTACTTCCTTGCATGTTTCTCCTGGGTCCCGGTTATCGGAATCCGAGGGGGAGGTGGTGGTACCGGAACAACGGCGACGGCGTGAGGTACCGGAATCCAGAGCGTCCGCTAGGGAATAGACCCGTGTAAGCCTGCGAGATCGTCGGGTGCAGGAGTCGGACGTGCGACCGGAATTCGGCCTATCAACGACCGAGGGGGACGAAGACGAGTTTTTCCGGCCAACGCGAAATGGAAAGAGCGCGACGCCAGTACGAAAGGCTGCAGCGCGAGCACGATCGAGGCTAACGCGAACTCGATCGCGAACTCAGGGAGGCTGAAACACCGTCGGCAAGACGGAATTTGGCAGATACGCTAAACGAGGTTGGTGCGGACGAGTACGAGCTAATCCACTCCTTAAGAGAGCAAATTGCCGAGCTCCAGCGACGGTTAGGAGGAGCAGGGATGAAGAACAATCCGCTCCCCGCACTGCCCCCGAGACGCACGCGGTTCGAGGAGACGCAGAGGCCCTCAAATATGCTCAGCCTCAGTCTCGGAATAAAAATGGTAAAAACGTTCGACGGCAAGGATTCGAAGGCGTTGCCGCTCTTCTTAAAGTCCTGCGAGACGATATTCCGCAGGGCAGCAGAGGAGGAGCATGACACCCTCCTGGAGTTGATAGTCATGAGTAAGTTAGAGGGTGCGGCAGCAAGGCAACTGCAGCACAAAACCATCAGCGCCATGGCGCAACTTAGGAGCGAGTTCGAAGCATTGTACGGACAACGGAAGTCCCTGGCCGCGTTGCAAATGGAGTTCAGCTCCCTCCGGCAGGGACAAAACGAAGACATCGCCGCCTACGCGGCAAGAATGGAGAGAATTACGGTAGACATCGCCGAAATACTCTGCGAACCGTTGAAAACAGAGGATCAGAAGATCACCGTCGAGAGTGTCACCCGACGAAGCGCACAGGCCAACTTCGAAAACGGCCTGCATGGCCAGGTGCAAGTGCTGGTGCGTGCGAGAAATTACCAATCGCTGCATGACTCTGTGGCAGGAGCCATAGAGATAACCAACATGGTGCAGCCAAAGGGAGCAGTAGGTGGAGCACTAAGCCACCCCAGAAGGTCCCTAGGCGCACCATCCCGGCAGGGAGAAAATTGTTTCACCTGCGGAAAAACTGGACACATGGCTCGGGACTGCACCCGGGATACGGGACGAGTAAGCCTACCAGTACCCAGTGAAAACGAGTCAATCCACAACGTGGAAATAACCTGCAATTACTGCCAGAAGAAAGGCCACATGTGGAAGGACTGCCGGAAAAGACTGTCGCAGAATAAAAGCGAACCAACGCAGCCGCCCCGACAGCCAAGAAACGCAGGCTACAAAGATGCAAGAAATACGGTAACCGCGGGGTCAGATGCAGCCACTGCAGGCGTGAACACGCTGAGCGCACTGAGACTGAATACGCTAACTGTCCAGCAGAGACCTGCGTGCAAGCAGAAAAAAACAACGCTGCAGCTCCTACAAGTAACGCTGCCGGCGTCGAGTGCCACCGCCAGCGACCTCGATATCGATGGACCGTTGACCACGACCGGGGTACTCACCCTCAAGGCGGACACCGGAGCGCAGTGCAGCATAATCAAGGAAGGCTGTCTCAAACCAGAGACCATGGTGAGCGACTGCACTGTAGAGCTGCAGCGGGTAGCGGGTGAAAAATTCACCCCCCTCGGGATAGCTAAAATTGTGCTCGAGACACCGGCTTTAAATGTAGAGCATTGGTTCTACATCGTTCCGAACAATGTGCGATTAAAGGTTAACGGACTACTAGGCATGGACTTTATCAAGCAGCATAAAGCGGATATCTTGCATGGCGAGATGCTCAAGTTGTACCTGGGCACTGCATGCCGCTACGGGACGGCACGAAGAGGATATATATTCGTCACCACGCAGTAGAACTGCCGCCACATGCAAGTACATAGGCCTGCTTACAAAGATAAATCTTCCTTCCGGAAACGGGTCTAACATGGATGCCGCTAAGGAAAATAAATTTGTCAGACTACTTATAAGGAGCGGAATCAGCCGAGGCAAAGTAGCGAGATTCCGTGTCACACCGTCAAAACCCAATAGAGTGAGTTTATATGTTTATAAAAACGACGGGGAAGTGCAACAGCCGACGGCAACACTGGAGCCGTCGGAGATAGCGAAGGCCGTACGTAGCCGACAGGTAAGCTGCGTGTAAGCTCAGAGAGCACGGGGAAGAAAGCCAAACGCTTTGCGCAGCAACAACGGAAGCCCGACTTGGTGCCCCCCAGCAGTGAATAGCAAGCAGTTCGCGCAGGAATAGTGTGCGAATACAACGGTGTATTCTAACTACAAGGGAACAAGCGACAGCGCACGCACGAGGTGCAGTATCGCGCACCCTTTAAGGTCGGATCGAAGGACATAGGATCGGAACCCTTGCCTGGGAAGACCGTAAAATCGGGGCATGGGTCCGGTAAAATGCAGAAAGCCGGAAAAAGAAATATAGATGCAGACGCTCTGAGTCGCATAAACGCGACCACACGAGCCCAAGTGGGACAGGAAAGAAAGTCCCATAAGAAAGAGAAAGATAGCGCAATCGGGTATACGAACAGCCGCACAAAGCGGAGAGTCGAAGATACTCAAGGCAACCACGATAACTCGTCGAAGAGAGAGGCTAAACTCGTCCACGAGAAAGAGAAGTCGAGAGGCCGACAGACAAAATGCTAGCGGAAGGAATAGTCCAGTCCAGCAGGAGTCAATGGAACGCGCCGCTGATGGTCGTGGCTAAGAAACCCGATGCCGACGGAGTGAAGAAAATGCGCGTAGTGGTGGACTTTCGGAAGTTGAACGAAGCCACCATCGGAGACTCGTACCCACTGCCCAATATCACCGAAATATTTGACCAGTAGGGACGGGCCCGATATTATACGACTTTGGATCTCGTCTCTGGAATTTACCAAATCCCGATGGGGCAGCAAGACTAAAATGGCATTTTCCACTCCGCAGGGTCATTTTGATTCCATTCAGATTGAAGAACACACCACCGACTTTCCAGTGGCTAATGAACTCCGCGTTAGCAGGACTACAGGGCGTCGAACGCTATGTGTACCTCGAAGACATAGTAACACACGGAGTAAGAGCTACTCGCGATAATTTGGGCTTTTGCTCAATTTCGACCATATATTTATGGTACACGTTTCACGGTAGTGACGGACCACCAACCGCTCACCTGGCTGTTCGGAGTAAAGAACCCGGGTTCGAGACTAATGCGTTGGAAAATAAAATTGGCGGAACATGAGTTTAACGTCGAATATAAGGCAGGAAAGCGTAATACAAATGCAGATGCGCTAAGCCGTATATTCCTCACTACGAGGGCCCAAGCGTCGGATCCGGACTAAGTACGAGTGGCCCGGCCTGAGAAGGGAATTGGAAAATTACATATCGTCCTGCGAATCCTGCCAGAAGAATAAAATCGAGGTCCTTTGAGAAAGTAGCGGTCGACATCGTAGGACCGCTACCAGAAAGCGCATCTGGAAAAAGATATATACTTACTATCCAGGACGCGCTCACAAAATACAGTGCAGCTATACCACTGCCGAACCAAGAGGCTTCGACAGTCGCTAGAGCACTCGTAGAAGAATTGATATGCCGGCACGGAACGCCGGAAATAATATTATCAGATCAGGGTACGAACTTCCTCAGCTCGACCTTCAAGGAAATGTGTCGACTGCTGCGAATTAAAAAGATACAAACGGCCTATCATCCCGAATCGAACGGCGCATTAGAAAAGTCACATCGTACCCTCGCAGAGTATCTGAAAAATTTCATAAGCGAGGATCAGGGAAATTGGGACGAGTGGCTGCCGTACGCAATGTTTACGTACAATACCACTCCACATACGGGGACCGGACTGTCTCCCCACGTGTAGGTGTACGGACGCAAGGCTGAGTTGCCGACCGCCGTGAAACGAGAGTCCTGCAGCGACTATGCCTACGATGATTACATCCACGAGTTACGCGAGCAATTACGCGCCACATGGACAGTAGCACGCGACAACCTGGAAGTCGCGAAAAGGAGGTCAAAGAATACGTACGACCATGGCGCGCAGGTGCAGGAGTACCGCGTCGGCGAACGCGTACTCCTTCGCGACGAGACGGTGCGAAGGGGGCGGTCAGCCAAGCTGACCCCGAAGTGGACGGGTCCTCACGAAATAGTAGAGAAGAGGCCCCCCGTCAATTACGTGGTCCGTAAAGGACGTAAAATCCAGGCGGTGCACGCAAACCGCTTGAAGCTCTTTATCGAGCATTAATAGCTCAGGAATTGAGGAATTCGAATACTTATAGCGAGTTAACACTAAATATTAGCTAGAAAATAAATGTGTGAAGGAGCCCCTCAGGACGCAGGGTAGGGAGCTCCAATAAAGTAGAAGAGGTCTTAGGAGACCTAATTTTATCAACAGAAAAGACAGCGTATACATATAAATAAAAATATTGAACGAAACAATTGAAAAGAAATTGTACTTTCATTACGCAATCCGGAGGGGACGGAATACTGTGACCGTGCCAGAAAAGCACCTCGAAAAATGTATAGCATATTAATACTGACTGTTACGTCCTGGGTCTCTAGCCCCCTTTGTGAATTTTTGAATTTTTTGATAATTTATATACGATTTATTATTCATTCTTTTGCTAACGTCAGCGTTCACACGCTAACCAACGGGACGCGGTGCATCGGCAAGACGCGCTGCGCCCCGCAAATCCTTTATTGTTCATGTCGCACTACTTTCAGCACTACACTAATTAGTCAGTCCATCTCCGGGGGCCGACCACGACGGTCGGTCCTCGTAACAATTTGCTTCAGATCTTTTAATATCCAATAATATACGGTTAAATATCCAATAATATACGGTTAATTGTTTTTATATATATATATATATGTATAATGACTATATTAGTAGTGATAATGACAATATTAGTAGTGCTCGGTTACTTTTGGGTACGTTCCGTAATTTAAGTGCTTCAATCTAATAATTCGGACAATTGTGTTAATTCTGCGTTCCAATAAACATTATAATAACATACCCCGTGTCTATATTAATATGACACTTTACTCTAATACATATATGTGCTAATACTGTTAAATATACCATTTTAAAGACGTTAATACGTGCTACGACTTTAATACAATTTAATTATTGGCAGTTTAATCAAGTTTCCCCGTACTTAACATTTATAGTTACAGAATTATTAACTGATTCATAGTGCTTAGTCCGTGCTACAATACACACACAATATAACGCCAAGTGTGTTAAAACACAATCTACATAATATATACAGTGGTGTAAAAGACTGTTTCGAACAATTCTATTCGGTCGACCATACAAAACGTTCATTTGTGACTCATTTACAACCGTGTTACAATACTGCTTTACTGTTTTAATATATAGTGCATCTTGTGATGTGTTTATTAATTATTTATTTAAACCCGCCCCTCACCAGCCGTCCTCCAATCCCGAGCCGGCACATTCCGGCTTAAAATGGAGATAATTTCGTCCCTGTTTAAAATCCAGGACGTAACACTGACAAGGGATAGTGTTCAGCGTAGAGTGTAAAAAGAATATATGGAGTAAATTGAAGAAATGAAGCCTCTAGGAGCATACTTAATTTTGGAAAAAATAAGTCAACGTGCATACGCTATTCGGTTGATATACACATGTTAATAAGCCTCAGAGTGAGGAAGAAGGCACGCGTAGACAATCTAGTCCCAAAGCTGAATAGAGCACAGAAAGGCCTACAGCGAAAATGGACACAGATAACAGCGAGAAATGCGCGAAAAGGGTTATCCAACTAACCCATCCCCTCATCGTCCTAATGCAACAACAAGGGTGATTGCAATACGTCGCGCAAACCCTAGAAAAATTGTGGGAAAAATCCCACTCGGCTTGAAATGTTAAATAATACGGGAATACTGGCTTTGGTAGGCGTATGTAAAGTAACCGCCTGAGATTTCAGTATCAGAACCATCGGGCGAACGTCGCAGGTCATCCGAAAAAACTACCTTCCGTCGTTCAATGTAAAATTAACGGAAATTGAAGTTCAGGCACCCCCTTCGCAGACCGAGAGGACAATTCCATTACAGAGCGTGCTGCAAGACCCAGAAGAGCTTCAAAAGCTCGGAGCTCGAGCCGACCAAATCATGGACAACCTCAATACTGACGGAGATGGGATGCAGCACATCCACAATCTGAGTTCTACTCACTGGGTGCAGTAGCACCAATAGCCTTGGTCGGCTATGTTCTGTTTAAATGTTATAGGTACCAACGAAACCGAAAACCAACAAGGACAAGCGAGGCAACGACCCCGGCAGCCGCCGAGGTTAACATCAACCTCGAGCAGCTCGGACGACAACAGCCAGAGGAGAAACTGCGATCCGAGCTGGCCAGAGTATACACCCGTCCCCCTAACCGAGAACGACTCGCTCGGCACAAAAGACGATAAGAAGCAAAAGAAAAAACTTCATCGTTAAATAATGAAAAAATGAAAAATGTTATTATATTGTTATATAACATCAAACTGTAAAATTGTATCAAATTGTAAGAGGAAATACGGGAAACCAATCGAAGAAAAATTTTTTTAGAGAAAACATTTTTTCTTTTAAGGGGGAAGGGATGTTGTGCCGCGGATTATTCCACTCCGTATTTGATATATTCGGAAATATTCCATAACAAAGAAACATTGGAATTCGTTCAAGACAGGAAACGAAGTCCAATGCCCGATCGTACGAATGACCCCAAGAACGCCGACGCAGCATGAGCGACTCGCTTGGCGTTCGACGATAGGCTAACGCTAAAATTGCGAATTATAGGATTTAGTGAACACAGTTAGCAACTGCTTTACGAAAAACAGTTATAAATTAGACTCAAGATAGAACGGGTTGGTTCCTCGTCAAATACTCGAAACAACATATTATTGTACATTCTTACATTGACTTTTAAATAGACAACGGAAAGTTACCGTTGCCTATAATAAATACTTCCTTTTACATAAATTCGCGTTTTCATCGATAACTCGAGATTCATCTCCTTATCGACAAACGATCCCAAAAATAATAACTTTTTAATATTATACCGAATACCGAATAATCCAATTACGCGGTACCGGCATAACAAAGGAAATAGATCTCGCGTGAAAGACATAACCGCGTGTATTTACGATAGAAGTGTTGATTGGATGTTTATTATAATTAACGACAACTTTTCGTTTTTTATTACAGTACAAGAAAAGGAATTAAAATACAATGTATGAGTTCTCGCGTTGCCGACGAGGAATCAACCTGTCTCGACTGAATCTACTTTTAGACTTTCATATTTCGGGCGAATCTGACCGAGGATCAACCATTCAGGTTGATGTAAAAATTTAAACTAATTTCGGTAACGTAGTTACTAACTTCCTTTGGCAAAATTAATGAATTAGCAATTGAGTTGTTCTCGCAATCGCGGTCGTTGCTCGGGACTCGCTTCGTACATCCTTTCTACTTCGTACATTCTTTCTACTTCGGGCCTACTTCTACTTCGGGCCTCGCGCCCGAAGGAGGAATAATGTCGAAATAAATATATCGAATCTTCCGTGGCATAATAGTCCTGACAAAACCCGGAACACAGGTGTTGTGCATCGTAATATTTTTCCTCCTAGATTTGATATGTTAGGTGAGATTTCAGAAAAATGAAGAGGTATTATGAAAACCTATGAGAAGCACTATTGTATATTTCGAAATGTCACAAGATGGCCGTTTTTCCTACTTGTTCATCTGTACCTAACTTCAGAGCACTCACGATGACGTGAGACAGAGTACGCGTATTCAGTTAATATTCGTATATAGATTTTATTCAACAGCATGCAAATCTTAATAAGTTTGTTGTGCATCAGGGATGTTGTTAACAATAGGGAACTTGCATATTTTTTAATAAAAATTTTATTCGAAAGAAGGATGAAAAAGAATAAGATTCCCAAACAATTTTTTTTGTACTAACGTTGTGATAAAAAATTGTTACCTGTCCCGCCGGGGCCTCGGCTCGAACCCGCCACTCACCATAGGGATGAGCGATACGTTATTTTTAGGGATTATATTATTATTTTTAGCATTAACAATCCCCCCGCCCCCCTTCCTGCCCTTTACCTCGAGTAGCTCGAGGACGAAAAAGCAACACCTTCCCACAAATACGACGACCCGACAAGGACCTCAGGAGATGAAAGGTGTTTCGCTGCGGAAGACGAGAGGAACGTGAGCGAGGGGGAAAGCTGCCCTGCCATACAACCAAATCCGCCGACGCCGCGCCATAAAGAAACCGCTAATACCCACCGATCACGGCCTGCTGAGATCCGAGCTATACTCTATCGAGCAACGATCCAGCCAAACCATTGCCGTCACCTACCGCCAATTACCGTCACATCGCCGAAGCCGCTCACCGTTTCGATCGCCGACCAAAGCCGATGAGAATCTCTAGAGCTTCTAGCCAAGTGTTCCCCCGAGAATACGTCGTATGAGTCTCCGGGATTTTAATTGTAAAATTTATCGAGTTGAGTGTGGATTTAGATTAAATAGTTTTCGTGTGCATTTCGAGTGAAGATTACGTGAGAGTTCCTACCCGTTGATATTTGTTTCCCTCCCTTTAGATTGGCATTAGTGAATTTTGAGAATTTACTGCCACGTGTTGCCGGCATCGCCATTTTTACTCTGTCGAGTAACGATTGTTAGCACGCGTGGTGCGAGTATAGCTTTATATAGATCATTGAGTGTTCCGTCTTTTTCGAACCCTCCTTTCCGTACTTTATTTGTTGAATTACCAATTATTCTTTTTTCCTCCTCCTCCCCCCCCTTTCATCTAAAAACCAAGGTAATAATTAAGTAGCCGTTGAGGGCGGGAATTCACGCCTCGGAGTTACCCCTCGTGCCACTCCGCTAGCTACTCCGGCCGTATCGGGTCCGTTCTATGTTTTCGAGTAAACGGAACTACGCCGTTACGTAGCTGGCGCCCTAAACTGTAAAGCCATTTCTGTTTTATTATTTTGTATTATATTTTGAGTAGTATCGATTATTATATGAACGCCCCCTCTTTTTTCGTTGCATTATATTTTTCGCCCGTCCCTTTGTAGTATATTTGAATAAAAAGTTGAATTAAATAAAGTTGAATAAAATGTTATATTTTTGCCTGCCCCCTTTGCGTTACCATTTGAACCTTTAGTTTTGTGTTATTATTCAAGTTTATTTCTTCTCTTCTTTTAGCCTTATTTTTGCGTTTCTATGTGAATTTTGATATCTCAATCATTATATTCCCAGCCACCCCCCTTTTTCACTTGTTTGTATTATTGTGGCACCCCCCTTTTTTATTTTCAAGTTCAAATATTCTTATAGTTTGGTTTTTATTATCTTTGACTTTAAGTAACTGAATTAGTTAGGTTTACTTTTTTTTTGTTATTTCTGTTTTCATTGCCTTTATTTAAAATTTAAATACACGAGCATTGTTCTTCACCAAATTTTCTTTGTCGACCCGAATGCCCTCCTTAAATGTAGGAATCGGTCGCAGCGGACACTGTGCGAGTATGGAGGTTTATCTTCATAATCATGAGAGAGAGAGAGAGAGAGAGAGAGAGAGAGAGAGAGAGAGAGAGAGAGAGAGAGAGAGAGAGAGAGAGAGAGAGAGAGAGAGAGAGAGAGAGAGAGAGAGAGAGAGAGAGAGAGAGAGAGAGAGAGAGAGAGAGAGAGAGAGAGAGAGAGAGAGAGAGAGAGAGAGAGAGAGAGAGAGAGAGAGAGAGAGAGAGAGAGAGAGAGAGAGAGAGGAGAGAGAGAGATATTGATTGATTGATTGATCTTTATTAGCTTTCACAGCTATTTCAATACATAAAATAATTACATGGAACTAACTTAATAATAACTTACACCTAAGATATACTCCTTTAGATTTCGTTTGAAATGCTCCAATCACCCACTACGTTTTATCTCTATCGCCCCTAGCAATTTTGGCAACTGCAAAATCAACCGAAAATATCAACGGTTGAATTTGGACAGCTCTACAACTATAAAGTCAACCGTAAAAAAGAATCCTAATGGTTGATTCAACGGTTGTTTAACCGCGGCTTTTTTTTCGTTGGATGGTTGACTCAACGGTTGCTCAACCGTGGCCATTTTGTTTCCGCTGGATGGTTGACTCAACGGTTGCTCAACCGTGGCCATTTTGTTTTCGCTGGATGGTTGATTCAATGGTTTACTCAACGGTTGCTTCAATGGTTGACTCAACGGTTGCTTCAACGGCTGCCCGATGGAATGTCGGGCAATCCAATAAATCGATGATTTTCGCCTGCTGATGATGAACCTCAGGTGGAAATAACGTTTCTTTCCCGGAGCGAGTTGAGAGAAGGAGGGATGGATGGATGGAAAAATGATATTTATGTATTTTATGAATTTTTGTTTCTTCACTGTTTTGCAATTTTGAGCACACAGTGTGGAATATATATACATTCTACAGATAATATGCCGCATATTATTGTGACGCTGATAAAGGTAAAGAACTATAATGTTGGCGCGTGGATGCAGGGTATCAAATATTTTCTTCTCTCCGTACATTGTACATTTGTTACAAAATCGTGATTTTGTCGATACAATTCTTCTTAACATCCGAAAAATTGCAGTTCTTTGAAGATGCAGTCAATTTTGCAACGGCGGGTTAGCAGTTATCACGGTTCAAATATTGGCATGTAATCAATTAACATAAATAAAATATATGAAAAGCTATCGTTGCAGTCGTAAAAGTATTTTCGCTATTTCTTTGGTAGAGTTTCAAGTCCTCGCAACGATAGACGCAAACAAATTTTCAACTGGTTTTTTTTCTTTTTATTCACAGCATGCTGCATGTTACAAAAATAAATAATAAAAAAGCTCAACACTTAAGTGTCTTCCAGGCTGCAATGCTTATTTTCTTGCGTTATAATTGCCGCAGCACCCTGCTCAACAGTTTCGGCCCAGTCATCAGTACTCGTAGTGAACTGCGGTGATCGTGACCTTCCTGAACGCGATTTATTCAACGTACTCCCTACTCGACTGAGACGGTTTCGATCTGATTTGATTTTCGCCGAAATTCACGTTCGAACTACTCTGGTTGATGTCTTCATCATTGAGAGGGTGAGTACGTTCCAGAATGTTCGCTGCCTCTTTATATGTCAGGAATGAAGGTTAAGTTGTATTAAATTTGTTTTCGTCGTCAATGTCTAGCGTATAAATGTGCCTCCTGTCCATTTACCAGTCAAAATATCGATTTACTTTTTAGTTATCGTCCGGTACTCAGTATTTGGTTTCTTCATCAACGTGAGTTTGCAACGTTGTTCCAACGGCCAAAAATCTTCTACGAGAATGTTTATGCGTTTTCTCATCCATTTGGCTTCCGCAGCGCGTGCGACGCACGAGCGACTGAAGCGTCCTCCCGGTACGAGAATCACCTGCTGAAAATGAAGTTGTGCAGTAATATATTAATTTCGGGATGTAAGTTCTATCGCAATCATTTTATCGTACCATATTATCCTCATCGGCGGCCAGAATACTTAATCTATTCGTCCTTACTGGCACGCCATCGCCGGATCGTGCCGTTGAAGTTGCCAATTCCGCAGTACGTCTCCACAATCGCTCCCATTTGGCGTTGACGGATCTCGCCAAACGAGCAATATCCTCGGACGTGTGGTATTTTTTTGACGACCGGTGTCCACGATGCTTCGTCCTATTGTTCATCCTCTTCTTATCCCTCTTCTCCTTCTTCTTTCCGAGCGATTCATCGTCCTATACAATAATATTGTACCGATTTTAAACCTACCATACGAGGTCAGCTAATATATTTGTTTACCGTTTCCTCCGACGAATCTTCACTGGAAATGCGACGGCGCCTATTTTTCCATGGCAGCGAAGGCTCGCCTTGCGGTGCGCAAGTTGCTTTCTGCATACAATACCAAATAAAGATCATTCATTAAACAGTTTGCCGCTCTGGCATTTATTTACAAACCATGACGTACCCGCGATACATGACAGTCCGGACTCGTCGACCCGCTTTCCGTAAATAATTTCTCTGGTGTTTGAGAAGATGATAAATCTGATGACGACGCGTCTTTTGCTGCAGCTGTTGTCCCAAATACATTGCAAGGATTAACGACAAGATCTCTCTGCGGCGTGTCTTCAATTTCCTATGTAGGTGAACAGGGCACCATTAATTAATTAATTATTTGTTTTCGGGTAATACTTGTGAAGAGTACTTTTTAATCGGGGTCATTACATAGGCGTTCCGGTCGTTTGGTCTTTTCCTAGAACGTTTCAGGGACTTGCCGTCCAGCACCTCTACATTTGCGAGTTGACGGATGCTGCGAATTCTCACTTTCGTCGTGAGTTCACTGTTGGTCACCTGAAAGTCACAATGACAATTAATAATCGTAATTTGTACCACTTCAAAAATATTTATCTCTCACGTTTGACTCCGTACCGTGTTCACTACCGTATTAGTACGATAAGCATCGAGGGCGGGTGTCTCGGAACGATATGGCCTATTCGATGAATCGCCATCGGTACACTTCGGCGAGCTATCGGGAGTTGTCATATCGGAGTTGTCGTATCGTATCGGAGAGAGGAGTATTTGCAATTCCATACGTGCTTCCGGTTCTTTTTCGTCCTGGACATTGCTGTTTTGGCTCATTAGCAAATTTTCCTCATCCAGCAAATCTACGATTGACGAATCCTGCGATGTTGCGGTGAATTATAATGTCGTGAAAAAGAATATCATATAACAACGCGACAGCGAGTACCGTTTTAAACATTCAATTCGCGCATGAACATCACAAAGCAACGCGCATAGCAACGATATTTGTTGGCAATGATTGTACAACATTTGCGTCCTTCAACGGTAAGTTCGGCAACTGTTTCCAGTGTCCCCGTTCCAGGGCCACGGCATTGCAAATGTTCCAGCAGTTTGCATTACCGATTGCACATTTTTCGGTATCAAATATCGGAGTTTTTTTCCAAGTGCATCTACTTTTACGTGTACAATTTCCGAACGGCTTCCAGTTCCGTGCTCCGATATCCACACGGCGGTACAGGCGTCTCATGCTATCTGCAGCCACTCGTATTTTTTTCTTACGGTGAAATGAAAAATACATTGCATTCCTCAATTCCCAAGTATCGGTACGCGATGGTAGTAACTGTCGACGTTCTCCACAACAACTACATTTCCCAATTGAACACCGACGCGGGACTATGCTAAGCTAACTGCAAGTTCGCGCAATGCATGATAATACGCTTTGCAAAAGGAGCTTCATTCTGCTGTTATTTGTTCCACGGTGTGCTGTGACATATGGACCATCGTTATGCATGAAACATGCTTAACCTTTTTAGGTTCTCCTTGTCGCACGCACCAATGCATAAAAAACAATCGTCAGAGCCGCAAGAGAATCGCATCGTTGATGTAATTAGCAGGTCAGGACAGATTTTGCGTCTCTGGAACTAGTATTCGCACGGACGCAGCTGGAGGAGTTGCTACTCGTTTCAGTCTCAACATCAATCACTTCGCAGCAGTTGATTACGGAAGAAGTGGAAACAATTTAGTATCCGGATTGACATGTTCGTATATTATCGCAACCGCCGCGCATTCATGCGTAATTTATTACCTTCTCGTCTTCGGTACATATGGATGCGCGTGACATCGTTGCAACAGACTCTTCCGAACGATCCATGTCTCGGCTGTCCTTCCTTCTGATGTAGGTCGCAGAAGTATCCTTTGGCGTTATCAATTGATCAAGTACATTTAATATCTTTTGCGATGAACTCGGTACATTTTCTTTCCAATAGGCATCGGCACGATGAGATAATTCCGTAATATTATCGTTGTTGAACAGACTGTTCGATGTGGCTGTGTCGGCGCTCGATCGGTTATGTTCAGATTTTTCACTACCGGCATATATATGAAAACATATATTTATTGAACCGGTATGTAGGTGATTATGAAAGCTTTTGCATGCGGACGGCACGTTTCTGTCGTTCGGCACCGAATTCCGCATTTAGCCGTTTAGAAATTTCCACCGGCTGTTGGTATTTTTTTGTACAGCACACAATAAGGTCTTCAACGCCTCATTATTAATCTCGCTCATTTGGATCCGCTTTAACATGAATTTTCTTTCCCACATAAACGCGATCGACATTCGTGCACCGGACGTGCAGCAATTTACGGTAACATTTTTTAAATAAAAATTTAATAATTTACAGTAACGATGTTGACTTTGTGGCATGCACAATTACATATAAGGAGATTTTTATTTATTGCCCGATCATGTACGTTTAGAAAATGTATTACTCCCACTCCCCACGTACATACCAAACGATCATTATATTTTAAGACTCAACAATAAATCGGGATTAACGCCTCCGTGACGACAGATTTTGCGCAGTCATCTTGTTTTGTTGAAACGTGACGGTTTTATCTTTGCTTTACGCGTGACGTTCGGAATATTTCAAATATCTTACCTTTGTTGCGTTGGTCCTTTCGTAGACTGAACTCGTTGATGGCGCGGTGGCAGAGGAGTCTATTGCATTGTCATCGTACCAGTTGAGATTCGTTTTCAATTCGCAACGCTCGCTCAGTTCACTGGCGACAATCGTCTCTGTGGTATTACCGTCGACCGACTCCGTTTCTGATGCCGGTGTTGTCAGGCTCGATCGCAGACGTTCGGTCTCATTCGAATCGGTACAATTCTGCATTCAAAATAGAAAAAAACATATAATTATAGAACCAATCGCAAAATGGGAAAACATATATTTATTGAGGCGATATGCATCGGTGCTTACGGATTTTTCACAGTCGTCCCGACTCGTGGAAACATGACAACTGCGTCAGTGTCTCATCTCGATTCTATTTCCGTTCATCGTTGCGTTCGCACTATCATAAATATCTTACCGTTGTGTCATTGGTTCCTTTGTCAGCAGCACTCGTTGTTTGCGCAGTAGCACTAGAGTCCATTGTATTGCCATCGTGCCAGTTAAGATTTATTATCGATTCGAAACAGTCGTCGCTCGGTTCACTGGCGACAATCGTCTCAGCGGTATTACCATCGACCGACTTTGTTTCTGATGCCGGTGTTGTCAGGCTCGATCGCAGACGTTCGGTCCCATTCCATTCGCTACAATTCTGCATTAAATATGAAAAAAGATAAGCCTGATCGTCTCCGATCTTTTTCAAAGTTGGTGATGTTTTTATATTATATATTTTAAGAACGTGGCATTTGTTCAGATTTGTATCGACCCGCTAACTCGGCAAAGTCGGAGATGAAATTTTAACGGTGGTAAAATTGCAAAAATTGAAATTAAAAAGAAATATTATGAAATATAAAAAAAAATGTAAATTTTATATATGTTTTTGTACACAGTTCAATCATCAGTTCTGACAAGTTTTAAAGATATCGAACGGAAAATGGCATGAAAACAGCTATTCTGAAAATTTCAAAACTGGAATTTCAAAACGATGAGAAAATTCTGAAAAAATTCATGAACGTTCAGAAAAATGCACACTTCCGATTCGTACAAGAAAAAGCAGAGGTCACCGAAAAATTATTGCAAAATTATTTGTTCAAACAATTTGTTAATAACTTTTGGGCAATATTATCATTGATAATTGTTTTTTTAACATGACAAATATTGCTGAATTTGTTCAGATTTTTATTGAGTCACGAAGTTCGAAAATTCTCATCAAATACGATTTTTATCTGGGATTATGACATCAGTTCTTCCTTAACACGTTAAGCGCCACGCCGTATTTCTGTGCCTTTCCGTAAGCCGTCAGGCGGGCTCTGCAGGGCCGCTCGCTGATAGGCGAGCCAGAGTATAGATAGATGTCGGGTAACGTAACCCGTGTTGAGGACCGGGGCTTGTCTTCGTATGTTTACCTTTCCACTTGCAGACCATTGCACTCGAGAGCCTGACATTTGTCAATCGCAATAAATACTATGTATATACTTTGTTTATATCCTTATAGTCCCTTCTCCTTGGTAGAAGATAAACAAACCGAAAAGCGATGCCTAATGACGCCCGAACGATGTACACAGAAACCTCACCTTTGCTCATCTTGTTTTAATAAATTACAATAATGTTTTTAAGTATTATATTCTTTTCCTTGAAGCATTGACCAAACAAAAACTGATATCGCATAATTTAAATGTTCAGTCTCACGAGTACGCAAGGACCGACACACGCGCCGCAATAGAAAAACGAAAAGTCTAGCGCCGGTCCCTAGGGACCGGCGTAGCGCTTAACGTGTTAATGTACCGTACCATGGAAATACATGATCCCAATCGACATTTCTTCATTGTACGGTTATACACATGCATATCAAACCACATGACCACTAGATGTTTGGGTAAATATACAGTTTAGGGGACCCACCTCTGATCGCCTTCTAAAAGCGTCGCTCACTGTCCATTAAAAAGTTACTAACAAATAAAGTTGGTAAAATAATATTAAAATATAAATAAAATAGAAAGAACCTAAAGAACCTAATTCTGCAGTTTCACCAACTTTATTTGTTAATAACTAACTAATTAACTAACTAAATAATAATAATAATAATAATAATAATAATAATAATAATAATAATAATAATAATAATAATCCCGTGTCGGGTTGATGATCCCGCATCGGGCGCCTCCCCAGGTCGCGGATAGGGGGACGCCTTCCAGATATGGAAGGTACCGAGAATTCTCGGGGTGGACGAAAATCTAGGAGCTGCCCGTGTTAGGGCCGGGGCGCAAAGTGGCCCGACCGTATCGGGGAAGGGGATCGTCTATCGACGACTCTAACCTCGCCAGGAACGGCCACGGCGCTCCCCGGTTAACGGGCGCCATAAGGAAACCGGGCTGGCGTGAAAACCGGATCAGGTGGACAAAAACCCCGTCGCGGACCAGCTCTGCCCAAGCCAAGGTGGGAGCCAGCGTGCCGAGGGCTGAATGGCACTGGGGTACAGTGTCGCGCACGATGCCTATGGGGAACCGGGCGAAACCCCATAGTATTAAGCCTTGCCCCCACAATCAGGCTCTGTGGGGGTCGACGCTCGCTTCCTGACTACTCGTGGGAACAACAATGGAAACAAATCAAAACAAAACAAAACAAAACATACAAATACTAAACGCCGACGGTGGGGCTTCGTCAGGGGCACCAGTGCCGGCAAACGGAGACAGAACGACACTGCGCCTCCCAAGACGAACCAGGACAGGCAGTGCGTCGAGCGTAGGAAGCGGAGTAAGTTTTACTTCTGCTGCCTCAGCTAACGACAACGACAATCAGGGTATGCGCACACAGACAGAACAGACGAAAAAAGTAACACCAAACCCCACAACACTGAAACGGAACGAACCTGGACTAACGGAACTTCTGATAATAATACAGAAGACAGCGACGAAAATGGACGAGGCAGTCGCCAAACAGAAAAATACAAACATGACGGTCAAACTAGGAATAAAGACGATTCTCGAGGCTACCGACGCGGCGCTACATAAGTGCACGGAGGCAGCCCCGAAAGGACTTATAACGACACATGACATGACGGACACAGAAACAGAGACGAAAGGACAGGAAACGCCACGGACGAAACGAAAACGGGAGGCAACCGGAGCCACTCCGGAGGCCGCGCCGAAGCGACCCCCGAAAACGGAACTGGCTGCAGACTGGCAGACAGTAAAAAAAAAAAAAAGAAAACAAAAACAACAGAACCAAAGGACAGCACGCACGAAACAAAGACAAAAATCCAGGCTGAGAGGCACAGAACGGCCCCCAAACACAGGGGGACGGCTGTCCTGGTAAAGCCTGGAACCGATAACACGTACTCGGACATCGTACGGAAAATACGGACGACCGTTGACCTGAAGAATAGTCACGTGCAGGTGACGACTCTGAGGAAGACGAAAAACGGCCTGTGTCTTCTAAAGATACAGGCAGACGCGAACGGACCAGACGGACGAGACGACTTCCAACGCGCTCTACAAGACGCGATCGGGGCCGCAGGCAGCGTCAGGGCCATGACCTCTAAGGTCCAATTAGAGATCATGGATCTAGACTGCGTAACAACTGCGGAGGACGTCGTACAGGCACTGAGACGGGAAACGGGACGAGACGAAGACTTCGGAGTCCATATCTTTGGCCCGAACCGCGCCGAGCAGTACATGGCGGTCTGCGAGCTAGAATCGCGGGAAGCCGATGTGCTGCTCCGCCGCGGACGACTCGGTATCGGATGGGTGCACTGCCGCGTCCGAAAAAGACTGACTGTGACAAAATGCCACAGGTGTCTCGGTTACGGGCACGTGAAGGCAAACTGCTCGGACGTGGACAGGACGAAGAGCTGCCGAAAGTGCGGTATATCTGGACACTACGCTACCGACTGCACGAACGAACCGGCTTGTCCCCTGTGCGCTAAGGCGGGGCACGAGGACGTAGCGCACCTTGCGGGAACCGGGAGGTGCGCGGTGTTCCGGGCTGCGCTGGAGGAGTGCAGGAAGCAGGCCGGAAGACGGACAGAGTAGTTCAGGGAAACCTGAACAGGAGTAGGACAGCAGACATGCTACTACCACAGATAGCTGACGAACATGACGCCGACATTCTGATCCTGTGCGAACCGTACAGGAGAAGAACGACACAAACGTACATTGCAAACGAGACGGAGACCACAGCTATCTGGGTTAGGGGCGCTGCCCAATCTCGAATAACAAGCTGCGGTGTCGGGGACGACTACGTCTGGGCAAGGGTCGGCGCTGTCACATACGTCAGCGTCTATCTGACACCCAACTGCGCCGCGGTGGAGTTCGAGAGAAAGGTAGCGCTCCTTGAGGACGGAATCAGGGATCTGCCTGGGGACGTTGTTGTCGGAGGCGACTTCAACGCGCGGGCGATCGAGTGGGGAATGACAGCAACGAACAAACGTGGACGGTTGCTGCTGGAGATGGTCGCAAGGCTGGACCTGGTAGTAGCCAATACAGGAAACACACCGACGTACAGACGACCAGGGTTCGGAGACTCCATCCCTGACGTCACAATGACATCGGACAGAATATCGCCACGGATAGGGCAATGGCGGGTGTTCGACGGCTTTACGGCCAGCGACCACCAGTACATTGTCTTTGAAGTGGCAGAACAAACGGCGACGAGACGGACGAGGACCCAGCAGCCCCCGCGGTGGAACCTCAACAAACTCGACGTACAGAAATTTTCAGAGGAGCTGGTGGTAGCACCAGCACCGATAACAAAAGTCCCTCCGGAGCTGACTGGCCAACAAAGAGCGGAAAGACTGGTGGACGAGACGGCCAAACTGACGGACCGGCTGTGCAATAGCACAATGCCGAAACGACGACATCGACAGAACAGACAGCCACAATACTGGTGGACGGACGAAATAGCCGAGCTGCGCAGGGTCTGCTTGGCGAGCCGACGACTCGTAACGAGGGCTGGGGGAAGACCCGAAAGGGAAAACCTCCAAGCCGCATATAAGACAACACGGAAGGCACTGACGAGCGCGATACGAGACAGCAAGACGCTTTGCTGGAGGAGGCTCTGCGAGGAGGTGGATCAGGATCCCTGGGGCACTGGTTACAAAATCGTGACCGGTAAACTAGGGGCCCGGGTACCACCAGAAATCAAAGAAGCCGAATCCGCACGACGGATCGTCGACGGCTTGTTTCCAACACACCTGATACGGACGGACGTTACAGACGATACGGACACACCGGCAGCCCCCATATTCACGGCGGAGGAGCTCACTAGGGCATCCAACGCAATGAAGACTGGTAAGGCACCGGGACCAGACGGAGTACCGGCGGAGATTATCCGGCTGATGGTCAATCTGAGGCCGGAGATATTTCTCGACCTGTACAACACATGTTTGACGACGGGCACGTTTAGCGACCGGTGGAAGGCGGCAAGGCTAGTTCTTATCCCCAAAGGTAAGGGCGACCCTAATACGCTGTCAGCCTACCGGCCGTTGAGTTTACTCGACACGACGGGTAAACTCTACGAACAATTACTGAGACCGAGACTGACGGACGTGATACAAACCAGCGAAGGCCTTTCAGACCTGCAGTTCGGCTTCAGGAGGGGTCGATCGACGATTGGAGCGATCCAAAAAGTGGTTGACTCCTTCCTGGACTTAGAAAGACATTGCCACGCAGCACGACCTGTCGTTCTGCTGGCAACCTTGGACGTCAGGAACGCCTTCAACTCGGCCGGGTGGGTCGATATCCTGGAGGCGCTTGAAAGCAACTTCGGGGTTCCGGCTTACTTGGCTCGGGTGGTGGAGGACTACCTGAAAAACAGACAGATTACGTACGAGACAACTGAAGGACCAGTGACGAGGCAAATCACCGCCGGGGTTGCACAGGGGTCCATACTGGGACCGGACTTTTGGAACGGACTTTACCACGGCTTGCTCAGGCTGGAAATGCCGCTCGGCGTACTACTCGTCGCTTACGCTGACGACGTGGCGGCGGTGATCACCGAGCGGTCTCCGGATCTGGCACAGCTAAAACTGAACCAGACGATGCGACGAGTGGGACGATGGATGACGGATCACGGACTACAACTCGCGACAGAAAAGACCGAACTGACGTTCCTTAGTAGAAGACGTATACAGACGAGACGGACGGGCAAAATCGTGGCCGGGGGGGAAGTCAAGTATCTTGGGGTAACTCTGGATACGAAGATGACCTTCTGGCCTCATATACAGAAAACAGCTCAGAGGGCGGCCGAGAGGATAGCATCCCTAAGCCGCCTGATGGCTAACACGACTGGACCGAGACCGGGCAAACGACGACTTTTAATGGCGACGGCCCACTCGATCCTCCTTTACGGCGCGGAGATCTGGGCAGATGCCCTGAAGACAAAGAAGTACTGCCACGCGATGACGACGGTACAAAGACGGGGTGCGCTGAGGATCGCCTGCTCCTATCGAACTGTATCTGCACAAGCAGTTTTGGTGGTGGCCGGTGTAATCCCCGTAGACCTCCTAGCTTTCGAGCGAAAGAGGATCTACGGGAAAAGCGCGGACATAAGACGGGAGGATGTGGCAGTTGCGGAGCGCAACAGGACAATACAGACTTGGCAAGATCGATGGACAAGAGAACGCACAGGCAACTGGACGAGACGACTTGTAAAGGACCTGAGACCGTGGATCGGAAGGGAGTTTGGGGACGTGAATTTTTACGTTACCCAGCTCCTGACCGGACACGGCTACTTCCGAAGGTACCTTTACAACATGAACAGAGTACGGACGCCAGACTGTAAGTACTGCGGACACGAACGAGACGACGCGGAGCACACATTTTTTGTGTGTGACCACTGGACAGGACTGCGACTAGAACTCGAGACGATTGTTGGTAGCATCACCCCGGACAACATTGTCCAGGTGATGCTCCACTCAACAGAATGGTGGCAACTAGTTGCCACCTATACAGAGACGATACTGCGACGAAAAAACGTAGACGGCTGCCTCACCTAACTGAGCAGACGGACTGACGTGACGCGACAGGTTACAGACAACAAGACGAACGGACGAACACAGACAGAACCCCCAGCCAGAAGTAATATCGAAATAGTTCCTGGTCTGGGGGAGGGCAACAAGGAGAGGGCGGTTTAGTGGGTAGGCCTGCTTTTTTGGGAGTCCCACATACCCCCCCCCCCCCCCAGTTCGAAAGGCTGGGGGACATCCGTAAAAAGGATTCCGCAAATCCTTGCAATAATAATAATAATAATAATAATAATAATAATAATAATAATAATAATAATAATAATAATAATAATAATAATAATAATAATAATAATAATAATAATAATAATAATAATAATAATAATAATAATAATAATAATAATAATAATAATAATAATAATAATAATAATAATAATAATAATAATAATAATAATAATAATAATAATAATAATAATAATAATAATAATAATAATAATAATAATAATAATTTTTCTATCGAGGGAAGTGGAAAATCTTTTAAAGACAAATGGAAAGGGTCCGCACTTTCCAAGTGAGTGGGATTTCTACCCACTAAAAACCACACCCTATGTCTTTGATGGTGAGAAGTCTAAACCTCGCCCGGGACTAGTTTAGCATTTCTTCGGGGGGTTCCTTTGCTTCGCTGCTTGGGCTGCATCGTCGAGTTATCTGACCACACTTGCGGATAGTGTGGTGTCCTTTCCGTTTCAGGTCCTGTACTTTTTTATTTATTTATATATTTATATATTTTTTTTTTTCCAGCGATTATGGTTCTTGTCCTTCTTCTTGTGCTGCGTTTAATGTCATTGTATCTTGCTCGGCTTTTTTGCGTCGTAGAATTGTTTCGACATACTCAGAGATGGCGTTCCAGTCTGCCTCGCTCTTTACCATCGTTTGGATGGCGGTTTCCGGCGTTAGCTCGCCGACTTTTTGTTGGACTGTCCGCCTCTCGCTTTCCCATCTTATACACGTGAAAAAAGTGTGATACGCGTCGTCTTGGTCTGCCCCGCATTGCGTGCATCTCGGTTCGTCGACTTTGCCCATCTTGTGGAGATAGGTGCCAAAGAGGCCGTGTCCTGTCAGAAACTGGGTGAGGTAGTAATTGACCTCCCCGTGCATGCGGTTTATCCAGGGTGGGAGCTGTCCTATTAGTTTCGCCGTCCAGCGACCCCTTGGGTCTTCGTCCCATCGCATTTGCCACAAGGTTATTAGGCAGGCTCTGGCTTGTGATTTGGCCACCTCTCTGCCTACCTCCGCTTTTCGTGCCGCCGTTTTTTGCCGTTCTCTCGCCAGGAGATCGATTGGTGGGACGCCTGCTATTACCAAGACTGCAGGGCCGGAGACCGTGCGGTAGGCGCAGGCTACTCTCAGGGCTCCCCTGCGTTGTACTGCAGCTATTCTTTTTCTGCGACTTTTAGGCCCTATCGAATCAGCCCATATTTCGGCTCCGTACAGCAAAATAGAGTGTATGACGTTCATCAGGAGTCTACGTTTGTTCGGTCTTGGGCCTCCTACATTTGCCATGATTCTGCTTAGCGCCGTTACCGCGGTCGCAGCTTTGTCTGCTGCCCGTTGAGTGTGGTCTTGGAAGGTGAGCTTCGAGTCCAAGGTTACTCCCAGATACTTGACCGCCCCCGTCGTTACCACGACCTCAGTTCCTACGCGCATTGGCACGATGTTTTCTATTCGCTTTCTTGTCAGCAGTAGTATCTCGGTCTTCTGGGCTGCGAGGGTTAGCTCGTGATCGTCCAACCATCGGCTGACGCGCCGCATCGTCTGGTTTAGCCTTTGCTGGGCTATGTCCAAGTCTCTTGCATTGACGACTGCAGCAATGTCGTCTGCGTATCCAACCAGAAAGACACCTTCGGGCATATCTAGCCTGAGGATTCCGTCGTAGGCGACGTTCCAGAGATCTGGACCTAGTATCGAGCCCTGCGCCGCTCCCGCCGTCAGCTTCTTTTTTTGAGGCCCGTCTCGAGTCTCGTAGACTAGTACTCTGTCTTTGAAGTAGCTTTTCATCATTTGGTAGAGATACTCCGGTATCCTGAAGTCCTCTCTTAGGGCCCTTAGTGCATCATTCCATCTAAGTGAATTAAATGCGTTCTTAACGTCTAATGTAGCAAGCAGTACTATTTGTCGCGAATGGTGGTTTCCTGTTTGCGCTGCACTGGCTGCTTGTGTTACCTGCCGCACCGCGTCCAACGTGGATCGACCCTTCCGGAAGCCGAATTGTCTTTCGGAGAGGTTTCCGGCTGCCTCTATGGCCTCTAGCAGTCGTCCCTTGAGGAGTTTCTCTAGTAGCTTGCCCGCCGTATCGAGCATGCTCAGTGGCCGGTAAGCCGATGGGGTGTTCGGGTCCCCTTTTCCTTTGCTAATGAGTACCAGCCGTTGTATCTTCCACGGCTTGTAGAATACGCCAGTTGTCAGGCAGCGGTTGTACATGCTAAGTAGGAGTTGTGGATGGCTTTCAGCAACCACTTTTAGCACCTCCCCAGGTATGCCGTCTGGGCCCGGTGCTTTCCTAGTAGGTAGGGAGGATGCTGCTGCCTTGAGCTCTGCCTCTGTGAAGAGCGGGATGTCTTCCCTCGGCGATTCTCTTTCGGGCTCTGGTGTCACATCCTGACTCGGGAAAAGTGCATCGACGATCCGCCTCATTCTGTCTATGTCCATGCTTGCCCCCGTCGGAGCAGCCCCGAACTTGCGCATGACGATTTTGAAGCCAAGTCCCCAAGGGTCGCTATTCACCTCCTCGCAGAGTCGCTTCCATTTCTCGACCTTTGTGCGTCTTATGATGGTGCGCAGTTCTTTTTTAGCCCGTTTGTATTGCGCTGCCCAGGTCGCGGCTATTTCGGGGTCCCTTCTGCGAGTCCTCGTTGCTTTCCGCCTAAATCGTATGCACGTTCTCCTTACTTCGGCGATTTCTTGGGTCCACCAATACGCGGGTCGTCTGTTTTCTCGTGAGCTCTTCTGTGGCATGGCTGCCTTGCAAGCTCGAGTTATCAGGCTCATGGTGTATGTGGCGAGAGCCTCTGCTGTTGTCGGGGTTTCCGTTGAGTCGTCCGTGCTGTTTGCGATCGCTAGATTTGCGGATATTGTTGCGGTGAGTTTTTTCGAGTCTAGTTTCGCTACGCACCACCTGTTCGGCTGATTTCTGCGTGTAAGTGTTGACCTGTTTAGGTGGATCCCATAGGTTATGTATTGGTGATCGCTTCCTGTGAGGTCTTCGATCACTTTCCACTCGCTGATATAGGGGGCGAGGTTTTCCGTCGCAAAGGAGATGTCCGGGATTGTTTGCCCGTACCCTGGTCGCCTAAAGGTTGAGGTGGAGCCCGAGTTAAGTACCATGAGCCCCAGCCTCGCGGCCATCTCCACTACTCGTCTGCCTCTTCCGTCAGGTGTTGGCATTCCCCACTCCAGTGCCCTAGCGTTAAAATCTCCAGCGACGAGGATTTGGCCTTCCATGTCCCTAACTGTGTCTTCCAGCTGTTCTAGCTTTTGTTGGAAAGAGTCGATGTTTTCATTTGGCGTGAGGTAGCAGCTTACGTAGGTCGTGTTCTCTGCCTTGATCCAAACGAAGCCACGCCTCGAGCCATGGCCATCAATCCGTAGCCTCCGTGGGTCTGGTACCCATATGGCTGCGGTACCCAGGTCGTCCGCGAACCATGTAGGGCAGTCTTTATCCTTGTACTGCTCACTGATCAGCAGTATGTCAGCTTTTTTCTAGTATATGAGTTGCGTCAGTAGGTCGTCAGCAGTCCTACTACGGTTCATGTTCCCTTGTAGGACTTGTGTCATCTCTGTTGGCTTTTGGCTTTGTCGAGCGCTTGCCTGAATGTGGCACACGCTCCTGATCCCATGGCATGCGCCGAGTTGACCGCCGTGTCCTCCTTGGTTGCGCAAAGCACGCATTTTAGGGAGGCCTGGCAAGTGGAGGTTTTATGCCCTACTTCGCCACACTTGTAGCATATCTTGCTGCGGTCAGGGCCTCTGCAGTTTGCTGAGTGGTGCCCGTAGTCCAGGCACCTAAAGCAATGAGCGACCATAACCCGTCGCCTTGCCCTGCAAATAACCCATCCTATCTTGATCTTGCCCGTCCGTAGGATTTCTGCCGCTCTGATTTCGTCGATCTCGACGATGGCGATTTTTTGTCCCCTGTGCACCGCTCTTGGCACCCGGATCCTGGCATCCCCTGCTCCGTCATTGAGGGCACGGTTGAGCGCGTCTCGGACGTCCTTTTCCTCCGTCACGCAGTCGAGGTCCCGGAACTCGAGGGTTATTCTGGGTTTCAGTTCCCTTACGCATCCCGTGGGCCCCAAGGCTTCCCTTAGCGCGCGGGTAAAGTCTGTCTTCCTCTTTGTATCCCTGCCCAATTCGAGGAGGATATCTCCGTTTCTTGTTTGGCGTATGCTCCTTACGTTGGTTTGGGTGTCGTCTGGGTTCACCTTGGCCTGAATTTTCTTAAGCGTCTCTGCGTAACTTTTGCCTGCTTCTGGTCTGATCAGAACCAACTCGGACCGGGGCTTCCACTTATAATAATAATAATAATAATAATAATAATAATAATAATAATAATAATAATAATAATAATAATAATAATAATAATAATAATAATAATAATAATAATAATAATAATAATAATAATAATAATAATAATAATAATAATAATAATAATAATAATAATAATAATAATAATAATAATAATAATAATAATAATAATAATAATAATAATAATAATAATAATAATAATAATAATAATAATAATAATAATAATAATAATAATAATAATAATAATAATAATAATAATAATAATAATAATAATAATAATAATAATAATAATAATAATAATAATAATAATAATAATAATAATAATAATAATAATAATAATAATAATAATAATAATAATAAACAGACGACACGGAAGCCCCGGCGGCCCCCATGTTTACCACGGAGGAGCTCTCCAAAGCGACTGCCGCGATGAAGACTGGCAAGGCGCCGGGACCAGACGGAGTACCGGCGGAGATTCTCCGGCTGATGGTTCGCCTGAGGCCGGAGATATTTCTTGACCTGTACAACACGAGCTTGACGACGGGAACGTTCAGTGACCGGTGGAAGACGGCAAGGCTAGTTCTTATCCCTAAGGGTAAGAGCGACCCCAATACGCCGTCAGCCTACCGGCCGCAGAGTTTACTCGACACAACGGGTAAACTCTATGAACAACTACTAAAACCGAGACTGACGGACGCGATACAGACCAGCGGAGGCCTCTCAGACCGGCAGTTCGGCTTCAGGAGGGGACGATCAGCGATTGGAGCGATTCAAAAAGTGGTCGATTCCTTCCTGGATTTGGAGAGACATTGCCATGCAGCGCGACCAATCGTTCTGCTGGCGACCTTGGACATCAGGAACGCCTTCAGCTCGGCCAGGTGGGTTGACATCCTGGAGGCGCTTGAAGGCAACTTCGGGGTTCCGGCTTACCTGGCTCGGGTGGTGGGCGACTACCTAAGAAACAGAAGGATCACGTACGAGACGACTGAAGGACCGGTGACGAGACAAATCACCGCATGGGTTGCACAAGGGTCCATACTGGGACCAGACTTTTGGAACGGACTCTACGACAGCTTGCTCAGGCTGGAGTTGCCGCTTGGCGTTTTCCTTGTCGCCTACGCTGACGACGTGGCGGCGGTGATCACCGAGCGATCTCCAGACCTGGCACAGCAAAAACTGAACCAGACGATGCGGCGAGTGGGCCGTTGGATGACGGACCACGGACTACAACTCGCAACAGAAAAGACAGAACTGACTTTCCTTAGCAGAAGACGCATACAGACGAGACTACCCATGTGGGTCGGGACGGATGAAATCAAGGCCGGAGGTGAAGTCAAGTACCTGGGAGTGACCCTAGATACGAAGATGACCTTCTGGCCTCATATACAAAAAACATGCCAGAAGGCGGCTAAGAGAATAGCATCCTTAAGCCGCCTAATGGCCAACACAAACGGGCCGAGACCGGGAAAACGACGACTCCTAATGACGACAGCCCACTCGATCCTCCTGTACGGCGCGGAGATCTGGGCAGATGCCCTGAAGACAAAGAAGTACTGCCACGCCATGACAACGGTACAAAGACAGGGTGCGCTGAGGATCGCCTGCTCCTACCGAACTGTCTCTGCACAAGCAGTCTTGGTGGTTGCGGGCGTAATCCCCGTGGACCTCCTAGCTTTCGAGCGAAAGAGGATCTACGGGAGAAGCGCGGACATAAGACGGGAGGATGCGGCAGTCGCGGAACGTGACAAGACGATACAGACTTGGCACGAACAATGGACAGAAAGAGCGACAGGCAACTGGACAAGACGACTAATAAAGGATCTGAGACCGTGGATCGAAAAGGATTTTGGGGACGTAAATTTTTACATCACCCAGTTCCTGACGGGACACGGTTACTTTAGACGGTACCTTTATAACATGGACAGAGTACGGACGCCAGACTGTAAGTACTGTGGACACGAACGAGACGACGCGGAACACACATTTTTTGTGTGCGACCGCTGGACAGGACTCCGACTGGAACTGGAGACGATTGTTGGCAGCATCACCCCGGACAACATTGTTCAGGTGATGCTCCACTCGACAGAATGGTGGCAACTAGTTGCCACCTATACAGAGACGATACTGCGACGAAAAAACGTAGACGGCTGCCTCACCTAACCGAGCAGACAGACTGACGTGACGCGACAGGTTACAGACAGCAAGACGAACGGACGAACACGGACAGAACCCCCAGCCAGAAGTAATACCAAAATAGTTCCTGGTCTGGGGGAGGACAACAAGGAGAGGGCGGTTTAGTGGGTAGGCCTATTTTTTTGGGAGTCCCACATACCCCCCCAGTTCAAAAGACTGGAGGATATCCGTAAAAAGGATTCCGCAACTCCTTGTATAATAATAATAATAATAATAATAATAATAATAATAATAATAATAATAATAATAATAATAATAATAATAATAATAATAATAATAATAATAATAATAATAATAATAATAATAATAATAATAATAATAATAATAATAATAATAATAATAATAATAATAATAATAATAATAATAATAATAATAATAATAATAATAATAATAATAATAATAATAATAATAATAATAATAATAATAATAATAATAATAATAATAATAATAATAATAATAATAATAATAATAATAATAATAATAATAATAATAATAATAATAATAATAATAATAATAATAATAATAATAATAATAATAATAATAATAATAATAATAATGTATGATAATGAGTGTGAGTAAATTATATCCGGCTCGAAGGACCAAAAAATGTATGTTAATGAGTATGAGTACATTATATCTAATCTATCGACAGGTAGCAAGTCGATGCATTCACACGTAGCATGTCGAGTGACAGATGTGAAAAGTAAGGTTAAGGATCCTGGTGACAAGTATAAATAATTAAATGCACTCAGTATGTAACAATAATTGATTCAATGTTTATTTAATTACTTAATATTCGTTGCATAAAAAATACCTGTTGAGTACACAAGAAATGTAATTTGATTTGTTCTGGCCTGGTTGTTGATGTACTGTTGGTGATTGGGTCTCAGGCCTGTGAGTTGCCTTGGTGATTCCGTGTGGTTGATCCTGATGATAAGGTCTGACTGTAGAGCTCGAAAAATGCCACACGGCAGTCTGATGAGGGTCCTGACGCCGATGATCAGTGCTGAGCAGAATGGCGTCTGTGCAGCCAACGCGCGAACCACGCCGTTGACGTTTATGTGATTGGCTCTGTGGATCTGATGATCTGCTATGAGTTTCACTAACACTGAGTTCAAACACGGGTGATTTGACCAAGAATGTATTACACTACAGAAATGAATCCGCACAAGAGTGATTAGAACAAGAGGATATCTCCGTGAGCTTTACGCGGGAACGTGTACAGCGAGCGACTCGAGTGAGAACAATGGCCACATCCGTCGACCACGCGGCAGAGTATCAAGAAGACGGACGTGCGTCACAGCTTGCTTGTGATTTGCTGTCAGCGATGGAAGGCGAGACTTATGAGTGGTCTTGACGATGGGGCCACGCTAACAGCGTTGGCCGCTTGAGTGAGCTTCGATCGAGGATGTGAGCAGATGGACAATATGCATGAGTGCGCGGTCGATAAATCGATATAGCATACCTGCGAGCTATACCATATGACGCGAGGCGTCAGATGATTGTGACTGTAGCGTGTGCATGAGTTGAGTGTGTACGTGGTAAGCGTGAAAACTGAACAAATAATAATAATAATAATAATAATAATAATAATAATAATAATAATAATAATAATAATAATAATAATAATAATAATAATAATAATAATAATAATAATAATAATAATAATAATAATAATAATAATAATAATAATAATAATAATAATAATAATAATAATAATAATAATAATAATAATAATAATAATAATAATAATAATAATAATAATAATAATAATAATAATAATAATAATAATAATAATAATAATAATAATGATGATGATGATGATGATGATGATGATGATGATGATGATGATGATGATGATGATGATGATGATGATGATGATGATGATAATAATAATAATAATAATAATAATCTGCTGAGGGGATCCTGAAACCCCCATGTAGCGCGTCCCCGGGTGGCGGATAGGGGAAAGCCCCCTAGATATAGGGGGTAGGAGGGATGGTAAACTACCTCTCGTGGACCAACAGGATAGGGGAAGGACACCCCGAAACAAAAACCACGATCGGCCCGTGCCGCGGACCACTGGGAGTGTCCCGAACCACTGCCGGCTAGTTTTCGGCCGGCCAGGATGAAGGACTGCTGTGAGCTTGCTCTGCCGAGGTGTAAGCCGTGACACGGGGCCAGGGACCAGCCACTTCGGGCCTTGATCGGGGAGTGCGTTTTGAATGCAGGGGTCGGAACCTGCACTGCTCCGGGCGAGTCCAGTCCGTCCGCGTATTCCGGGACTGGCCAAGCGGAGGTTGGGCCTCAGGGAACTGGGGTAGGATAAAATATCCGAGGGTATACCCGCTCCCAACTACTTCGACCCGCCCCCTTACGTACGATGCGCTGGCAATAACATTACAGTATGGATAAAATACAAGAAAACAAGAACGGAGAAACGAATACGAGAGCCTGGTCGCCGGGATGGAATTGCATTCTAACCCTGCTCCAAGAACAGCAAAATAACATAGAAGCGCTGCAGGAAGCCGTCCGCATGGCATGCAACGCTCTGCCGAAAAACACGCCAATGCCAGTCAAGGACAATATGGCGAAAGCTAAGGAGTACATAGGAAACATGTGCAGTACCGGACATGCCCTAAAAGCAGCAAGAGAGAACCTCGAGAAGGAGCTGGCAGAAACCCGACCTCCAGTGAAAGTGAGACGTCGCGAAAGAGTAGTCTCACAAGGGAACGCGACGCCGACATCGAAGAGCGTGAAAAGAGGAGCGTCAAAAACTCCAGAAGGGTGCCTCCCTAAGCGGGGGAAAGAAACTGCCAGAACCCCGGAACTAAACCCAGCCTCCACGCCCCAGGCGACAGACGGGGCCAACGACCCGCAGGGGCAAGAAGGCAAAGAGGATGGCAAATGGCAGCAGGCCAACACGAAAAAAAAAGCGGAGAAGAAAAAAGAAAAAAGAAGGACGGATGCAAGTAGCAAACCGGTGGAGGATAAAACGAAACGTAGAAGACCAAGGACTAGCGACGCAATCAAGCTGACGGCGAGGAAAGGACAGACGTACGCTGAAATCCTCAGCAAAATGAAAAGCACAGTAGACCCCTCAAAGACGAACACGGAGGTTAAGTCCATCAAAAGGACAAAGAAAGAAGAAGTGCTGGTTGTCCTCAAAAAGGGACAAGACAATGAAGCCTTCAGCCGGGAGCTTACCCAGGCGATTGGCTCCATGGCCGAGGTCAAGGCAATGATCTCGAAGGACACCATTGAAATAAGGGACATAGACGAAATGACAACAACAGAAGAGACGATACAAGCAATAAGAAACAAGCTGGGGAAACCGGAACTAGAGGCGACCTGTAAGCTATTTACAAGGTACGACAAATCTAAAATAGCGGTAGTACAGATAACAGAAACGGAAGCACGAGCCTTGCTACAAGCGGGAAAGATAAAGATAGGATGGATCAACTGTAGGATCCGGGAAAGGGTGGAAGTACCTAGGTGCTTCAAGTGCCTAGCCTTCGGGCATATAACGAGGAACTGTGCAGGACCGGACAGAAGAGAAAATTGCTGGAAGTGCGGAGATACAGAACATAAGCACAAAGATTGCAAAAAGGACGCAAGGTGCACAACGTGCGCAGATAAGGGCTTATCGGATACCGCGCACAAATCGGGTAGCCGCTTCTGCCCCACCTTCAGGGAGGAGCTGAAGAAGCGTAAGAAAGAAAAAGGACAGGCGTGAGGATCCTGCAAGTAAATCTGTGTAAGAGCAAAACTGCACTAGATCTGCTCAAACAAACGGCCACGGAGAGGAAGGTCGACATATTGCTCTTTAGCGAGCAATGTAGGAAACCCGACCTCTCAACATGGTACCAGGACGCAACCGGTAGATCAGGAATTCAAATCTGCAACCCGGACCTGCGAGTAAGTCAGACCATGGAAACGGACAAGGGATACGCTTGGATAGAGATAGCGGGAATTCGGGTCTACAGCTGCTACTTCTCTCCGAACGACCATCGGAACAAGTTCGAGGCGGAAATAGAGGACCTCGAAGACAGTCTGAGAACAGCGGGGAAAGACGTTCTCGTTACCGGGGATTTCAATAGCAAGTCACCGGAATGGGGAGAAACTAGACTCGATAGGAGAGGGACGATCGTTGAGGAGATGGTAGCTAGGTGCGATCTGACAGTGGTAAACACAGGCCACGTACCTACCTTTACGAGAGGAGATACGGGATCGATCATCGACCTAACGATAGCAAGTGCCGGAATAGCGAGCAAGATACGGGATTGGAGGGTACTTGACGCGGAAACTCTAAGCGACCATCGATACATAGAGTTTTCCATAGACGAACCCCAATGCCAGGCAAGGAGGACAGGTCGGTACAAGACGAACAAAGCCAGACAACAGTCCTGGAATACGAGAAAGATCAATGACGACAAGCTCAGACGCTTCCTCGAAGAATCCAGGTTGATCGACGAGCTCAACTGGGTGATAAAGTCAGAGTCTACAGAAACTCTAGCGGACCTGACCAGACACAGGGTGATTGCCGCGTGCGACGCTTGCGCACCGCGAAGAAGAACCCAAAGGACCACGAGGAACTCCATGTACTGGTGGAACGACGAGCTCGCAGGACTGCGCGAGAAATGCCGGAAGGCAAAAAGGAAACACACGAGATCCAGAGGAAACAACACCCTGAAACTCGAGTGGAAGGAAGCAAGAAAGAGGCTTAAGAAAGCCATAAAAAAGAGCCAGACGGATTGCTGGAAGACACTGATCGCGGAAGTCGAGAATGACACATGGGGCTTGGCGTATAAGATAGTTACCAAAAAATTGGTATCCAGACGCACAACCCCAGGACTGGACAACCCCCAGTGGGTGAGGAAAATCATCAGGGCACTGTTCCCTCGAGACGAGGCCCGGCCGCGCAAAGAATGGAGGAGCGTGGTGGTGAGGGCAGAAGAACTCTTCACCGTGGACGAACTGACGATGGCAGGAACCAAACTCAAAACGGGCAAGGCACCAGGACTAGATGGAATACCAAACGAGATCCTACGGAAGATAATCGAGGTATACCCGGACATGCTACTAGGGATGCTTAACTCCTGCCTTCGAGAAGGAGTGTTCTTCAGCGATTGGAAGAGACAAAAGCTAGTCCTCCTCAGGAAGGGAGACAAACCGCTGAGCGAAACGTCGTCTTACAGACCGATATGCCTGCTGGACTCAATGGGCAAACTACTCGAGGGTCTTATTCTACAAAGGCTAGAGAGCCATGCCACCGGAGACCTCGACCTATCGGAAAAACAGTACGGGTTCCGCAAGGGACGCTCGACCGTCGACGCAATTCAAATGGTGGTAGATATTGCTACGGAAGCAAAGAACAAAGCGGGAAGACTAAAGAAAAAGGGGTTTTGTGCCCTGGTCTCACTGGACATACGGAACGCCTTTAACACAGCCAGATGGGATAACTGCATCGACGCGTTCGAACGAAAGAAGGTTCCAGCATACTTACTCCGCATGCTGGACAACTACCTAAGCGATAGATGGGTGATCTACGAAGGAGACTCGTGGATGATAAAAGAAGAGATGACGTGTGGGGCACCACAAGGCTCAAGAGTAGGTCCCGTCATATGGAACGTCATGTACGATGACTTCCTGAAGACGGACCTGCCCGAGGGCACAGAAATGATCGGGTTCGCCGACGACACCCTCATCGTCTGTACAGCTGATAACACCGACATACTCGAAATAAGAGTTAATGAAAGCTTGAGAAGAGCGAAGCGCTGGCTGGAAGGAAGAGGCCTGGAACTGGCACTGCACAAAACAGAAGCAGTTCTAGTCACGGACAGGAGATCCTTCAGATATCCAAGGATAGAGCTGCAGGGGACGGAAATCAAGTGGAAGAACCAGCTGACACATCTGGGAGTGGAACTGGATCGGAAGCTGAACTTCCGCCCCCACATCGTTAAAGCGGTCAACAAAGCCATCAAAAGCGGAGGAAACCTCTCCAGGCTTATGCCGAACGTCGGCGGGCCGAGGGAGGCCAAAAGAAGGATTCTGGTCTCCGTATTCCACTCGAAATTGTTATATGCCGCACCAGTGTGGGCATCAGCGACGGAGAACCAATCACTGAGAGCAATGATAACATCAGCGCAGAGAACAGTTGCACTGAGAATCGCTTCGGCATATCGCACCGTATCCACCAGCGCGGTTCTGGTCCTTGCCAGCGTACCACCGATGGACCTTCTGACCTTGGAAAGGCAAGAGGTCTTTAGGCGAGGCAAGGAACGAATGCACCCCACAAGTGAGGAGGAGAATAGGCGCATTAAAGCCAAAATAAAAAAAGAAGCTCGAGCCAGGCTCATGCAAAAATGGCAAGAACGCTGGCAGGAAGCAGCAACAGGAAGGTGGACCAATAAAATGATCCCGCAACTGAACAAGTGGGTAGAAAGGAGGCATGGGGTGGTAGGATTCTACCTCACGCAAGCGCTCACAGGACACGGATGCTTTAACGAATATTTGAAGCGATTCAAGATCACACAATCAGAAGCATGCGACTTCTGTGAAGACCCCATCGACGACGTAGGGCATACACTGTTTTCGTGTCGGAAATGGCAGACCTACAGAGACGAACTGACAGCCGAAATAGGAACGGAGCTTAACCCGGAAAATATGATCACCCTTATGCTGGAAACCGACGACAAATGGAGGAGCATCGAGAAATACATCGATAGAACAATACAGGAGAAAACCCTCGGAAACCGGAGATCTGGAGAAAGAGGGTAGAATTTTTACACGGACGGCGCAATTACGCGCAAAGACGCGGCCTCTGCGAGTCAACACTACAATAAGAGACATGTAGTATGAGACGCGGGAAAGCCCGGTAAGAGAGGATGACGTGACGCCAACGTAAGTCCTTCAGTAAGTCCGAGGATACAGAAGACTGGGAAACTGAGGAAAAGAAGTAGTCCAAAAGACAGGGAAGACGGAAGAGTCGACAGAACGACTATAAAGAGACCTGTGTTTACGAAGTTTAAAACCCAATACGGTAGTCCCGTAAACACGAAGAGGGTCTAGAACGGAGGTTTTAGGTTTAGCCGGTATATTCAGTCCCGTCCTGAATGAGTCCGGCACAACGTCTATAAAAGATTTCCCACTTTTTCCTCCGTAAATAAAAATAATAATAATAATAATAATAATAATAATAATAATAATAATAATAATAATAATAATAATAATAATAATAATAATAATAATAATAATAATAATAATAATAATAATAATAATAATAATAATAATAATAATAATAATAATAATAATAATAATAATAATAATAATAATAATAATAATAATAATAATAATAATAATAATAATAATAATAATAATAATAATAATAATAATAATAATAATAATAATAATAATAATAATAATAATAATAATAATAATAATAATAATAATAATAATAATAATAATAATAATAATAATAATAATAATATCAGGGGTACAAATTGAAAATGCGGGTTTGATAACAGATGGCGTTACTAACGCTATACGCATCAGGCAGTACTGTGACTATGTTCATGTCAAAGCTACGTCTTATAGCTTTAATTTTCAGTATGTGTCAATGTCAATTTGTCGCAGTGTCAAATTCATAGTTTTTTTGAGCTCTCAATATGTCGAGTTTCGTGCCAACAAAACAGCATTTGCGGGAAGTTTTAATTTACTTCTTTAATTTGAAGAAAAGTGCTGCTGAAGCACATCGATTGGTCTCCGAGGCTTATCCGAGTCATGTTCCATCGGTTTCAACGTGCGAGAGATGGTTTGTGCGGTTTAGAAGTGGTGATTTTGACGTTGAGGACAAAGAGCGGCCGGGCCAAGTGAAAAAGTTTGAGAATGCTGAATTGGAGGCAATACTCAATGAAGACTCGTGTCAAACTCAACAAGAGCTCGCAGATTCATTGGGAGTGACACAACAAGCCATTTCCCATCGTATAAAAGCCCTCGGAATGATCCAAAAGCAAGGACATTGGGTGCCGTATGAGCTGAAGCCGAGAGACGTCGAGCGCCGTTTTTTTGCATGCGAACTGCTGCTCGAACGGCAAAAACGGAAGGGTTTTTTGCATCGCATTGTCACTGGTGATGAAAAGTGGATCCATTACGATAACCCGAAGCGCAAAAAATCATATGGTTACCCCGGCCATGCATCATCATCGACGGCCAAACCAAATATTCACGGCGCCAAGCTCATGCTCTGTATTTGGTGGGACCAGCTGGGTGTGGTGTATTATGAGCTATTGAAATCGAACGAAACCATCACAGGAGCACTATACCGAACTCAATTGATGCGTTTGAGCCGCGCACTCAAAGAAAAACGGCCACAATACGAGCAAAGACACGACAAAGTAATTTTGCAACATGACAACGCTCGGCCACATGTTGCAGCGCCGGTCAAAACATACCTACAAACGCTGAAATGGGAAGTCTTACCCCACCCGCCGTATAGCCGAGATATTGCTCCTTCCGATTACCACCTTTTCCGATCGATGACACATGGCCTAGCTGACCAGCGCTTCCATTCTTACGAAGAAGCCCAAAAATGGGTCGATGACTGGATAGCAGCCAAGCCGGCCGAATTTTTTCGCGACGGTATCCGTAAATTGCCAGAAAGATGGGAAAAAGTTGTGGCTAGCGATGGACAATACTTTGAATAATTCATTTGTTACCATTTTTTCAGAATAAACGTTCAAAAATAGAAAAAAATCCCGCATTTTCAATTTGTACTCCTGATAATAATAATAATAATAATAATAATAATAATAATAATAATAATAATAATAATAATAATAATAATAATAATAATAATAATAATAATAATAATAATAATAATAATAATAATAATAATAATAATAATAATAATAATAATAATAATAATAATAATAATAATAATAATAATAATAATAATAATAATAATAATAATAATAATAATAATAATAATAATAATAATAATAATAATAATGCACAATGCCGAAACGACGACATAGACCAAACAGGCAACCACAATACTGGTGGACGGACGAAATAGCCGAGCTGCGCAGGCTCTGCTTGGCAAACCGCCGACGAGTTACGAGGGCTGGGGGAAGTCCCGAAAGGGAAAACCTCCAAGCCACTTACAAGACGTCACGAAAAACACTTACGAACGCCATAAGGGACAGCAAAACGCGATGCTGGAAGCAGCTCTGCGACGAGGTGAACGAAGACCCCTGGGGAACCGGTTACAAAATTGTGACTGGCAAACTAGGGGCCCGAGTTCCACTTGAACTCAAAGATGCCGAAACCGCAGAACGGATTGTTGACGGACTGTTTCCGACCCACCCGATACGGACGAACATGACAGACGACACGGAGGCCCCGGCGGCCCCCATATTTACCGCGGAGGAGCTCTTCAAAGCGACTGCCGCGATGAAGACTGGCAAGGCGCCGGGACCAGACGGAGTGCCGGCGGAGATTCTCCAGCTGATGGTTCGCCTGAGGCCGGAGATATTTCTTGACCTATACAATACGAGCTTGACGACGGGAACGTTCAGTGACCGGTGGAAGACGGCAAGGCTAGTTCTTATCCCTAAGGGTAAGGGCGACCCCAATACGCCGTCAGCCTACCGGCCGCTGAGTTTACTCGACACAACGGGTAAACTCTATGAACAACTACTAAAACCGAGACTGACGGACGCGATACAGACCAGCGGAGGCCTCTCAGACCGGCAGTTCGGCTTCAGGAGGGGACGATCAACGATTGGAGCGATTCAAAAAGTGGTCGATTCCTTCCTGGATTTGGAGAGACATTGCCATGCAGCGCGACCAATCGTTCTGCTGGCGACCTTGGACATCAGAAACGCCTTTAACTCGGCCAGGTGGGTTGACATCCTGGAGGCGCTTGAAGGCAACTTCGGGGTTCCGGCTTACCTGGCTCGGGTGGTGGGCGACTACCTAAGAAACAGACGGATCACGTACGAGACGACTGAAGGACCGGTGACGAGACAAATCACCGCGGGGGTTGCACAGGGGTCCATACTGGGACCAGACTTTTGGAACGGACTCTACGACAGCTTACTCAGGCTGGAATTGCCGCTTGGCGTTTTCCTTGTCGCCTACGCTGACGACGTGGCGGCGGTGATCACCGAGCGGTCTCCAGACCTGGCACAGCAAAAACTGAACCAGACGATGCGGCGAGTGGGCCGTTGGATGACGGACCACGGACTACAACTCGCGACAGAAAAGACAGAACTGACTTTCCTTAGCAGAAGACGCATACAGACGAGACTACCCATGTGGGTCGGGACGGACGAAATCGAGGCCGGAGGTGAAGTCAAGTACTTGGGAGTGACCCTAGATACGAAGATGACCTTCTGGCCTCATATACAAAAAACATGCCAGAAGGCGGCTAAGAGGATAGCATCCTTAAGCCGCCTAATGGCCAACACAAACGGGCCAAGACCGGGAAAACGACGACTCCTAATGACGACAGCCCACTCGATCCTCCTGTACGGCGCGGAGATCTGGGCAGATGCCCTGAAGACAAAGAAGTACTGCCACGCCATGACAACGGTACAAAGACAGGGTGCGCTGAGGATCGCCTGCTCCTACCGAACTGTCTCTGCACAAGCAGTCTTGGTGGTTGCGGGCGTGATCCCCGTGGACCTCCTAGCTTTCGAGCGAAAGAGGATCTACGGGAGAAGCGCGGACATAAGACGGGAAGATGCGGCGGTCGCGGAACGCGACAAGACGATACAGACTTGGCACGAACAATGGACAGAAAGAACGACAGGCAACTGGACAAGACGACTAATAAAGGACCTGAGACCGTGGATCGAAAGGGATTTTGGGGACGTAAATTTTTACATCACCCAGTTCCTGACGGGACACGGTTACTTTAGACGGTACCTTTATAACATGGACAGGGTACGGACGCCAGACTGTAAGTACTGTGGACACGAACGAGACGACGCGGAACACACATTTTTTGTGTGCGACCGCTGGACAGGACTCCGACTGGAACTGGAGACGATTGTTGGCAGCATCACCCCGGACAACATTGTTCAGGTGATGCTCCACTCGACAGAATGGTGGCAACTAGTTGCCACCTATACAGAGACGATACTGCGACGAAAAAACGTAGACGGCTGCCTCACCTAACCGAGCAGACAGACTGACGTGACGCGACAGGTTACAGACAGCAAGACGAACGAACGAACACGGACAGAACCCCCAGCCAGAAGTAATACCAAAATAGTTCCTGGTCTGGGGGAGGGCAACAAGGAGAGGGCGGTTTAGTGGGTAGGCCTACTTTTTTGGGAGTCCCACATACCCCCCCAGTTCAAAAGACTGGAGGATATCCGTAAAAAGGATTCCGCAACTCCTTGTATAAAAAAAATAATAATAATAATAATAATAATAATAATAATAATAATAATAATAATAATAATAATAATAATAATAATAATAATAATAATAATAATAATAATAATAATAATAATAATAATAATAATAATAATAATAATAATAATAATAATAATAATAATAATAATAATAATAATAATAATAATAATAATAATAATAATAATAATAATAATAATAATAATAATAATAATAATAATAATAATAATAATAATAATAATAATAATAATAATAATAATAATAATAATAATAATAATAATAATAATAATAATAATAATAATAATAATAATAATAATAATAATAATAATAATAATAATAATAATAATAATAATAATAATAATAATAATAATAATAATAATAATAATAATAATAATAATAATAATAATAATAATAATAATAATAATAATAATAATAATAATAATAATAATAATAATAATAATAGAACCTAAAGAACATAATTCTGCAGTTTCACCAACTTTATTTGTTAATAACTAATAAATAATAATAATAATAACATAAAATAAAAAGTTATTAACAAATAAAGTTTGTAAAACTGCAGAATTAGGTTCTTTAGGTTCTTTTTATTTTATTTTTATTTTATTATCAGGAGTACAAATTGAAAATGCGGGATTTTTTTCTATTTTTGAACGTTTATTCTGAAAAAATGGTAACAAATGAATTATTCAAAGTATTGTCCATCGCTAGCCACAACTTTTTCCCATCTTTCTGGCAATTTACGGATACCGTCGCGAAAAAATTCGGCCGGCTTGGCTGCTATCCAGTCATCGACCCATTTTTGGGCTTCTTCGTAAGAATGGAAGCGCTGGTCAGCTAGGCCATGTGTCATCGATCGGAAAAGGTGGTAATCGGAAGGAGCAATATCTGGGCTATACGGCGGGTGGGGTAAGACTTCCCATTTCAGCGTTTGTAGGTATGTTTTGACCGGCGCTGCAACATGTGGCCGAGCGTTGTCATGTTGCAAAATTACTTTGTCGTGTCTTTGCTCGTATTGTGGCCGTTTTTCTTTGAGTGCGCGGCTCAAACGCATCAATTGAGTTCGGTATAGTGCTCCTGTGATGGTTTCGTTCGATTTCAATAGCTCATAATACACCACACCCAGCTGGTCCCACCAAATACAGAGCATGAGCTTGGCGCCGTGAATATTTGGTTTGGCCGTCGATGATGATGCATGGCCGGGGTAACCATATGATTTTTTGCGCTTCGGGTTATCGTAATGGATCCACTTTTCATCACCAGTGACAATGCGATGCAAAAAACCCTTCCGTTTTTGCCGTTCGAGCAGCAGTTCGCATGCAAAAAAACGGCGCTCGACGTCTCTCGGCTTCAGCTCATACGGCACCCAATGTCCTTGCTTTTGGATCATTCCGAGGGCTTTTATACGATGGGAAATGGCTTGTTGTGTCACTCCCAATGAATCTGCGAGCTCTTGTTGAGTTTGGCACGAGTCTTCATTGAGTATTGCCTCCAATTCAGCATTCTCAAACTTTTTCACTTGGCCCGGCCGCTCTTTGTCCTCAACGTCAAAATCACCACTTCTAAACCGCACAAACCATCTCTCGCACGTTGAAACCGATGGAACATGACTCGGATAAGCCTCGGAGACCAATCGATGTGCTTCAGCAGCACTTTTCTTCAAATTAAAGAAGTAAATTAAAACTTCCCGCAAATGCTGTTTTGTTGGCACGAAACTCGACATATTGAGAGCTCAAAAAAACTATGAATTTGACACTGCGACAAATTGACACATACTGAAAATTAAAGCTATAAGACGTAGCTTTGACATGAACATAGTCACAGTACTGCCTGATGCGTATAGCGTTAGTAACGCCATCTGTTATCAAACCCGCATTTTCAATTTGTACCCCTGATATTATTTCACCAACTTTATTTGTTAATAACTTTTTAATGGACAGTGAGCGACGATTTTGTCAGAGGGAAAAGTTGTTAGGCATACAAAAACGCGTCGAACGCGCATAGTTAGAAGGCGATCGGAGATGGGTTCGCTAAACTGTATATTTACCGTGGTTTCTTATCATTACAATGAATGGAAATAAAAATTGCGAACTTACTTGTTAACCTTAAAACGACAGCTTTGTGTAATAATTGTGTATCGCCGTTCTCCAATGGGTATCTCAGTGTATGGGTGGAACCCAATTTTGCATCCAATATTAGCTTTTCAGTACATTTTCTATACGTCACATCAGCGACGCCTGCTATTCGATACCGCAATTCATCAATTCGGTAGGCAGTAATAACATTTTCGTAATTACGGGTGTACTTGATGACGCAGAAATTGTTTGCCATTTTCAATAATGCCGGTAAGAACGATGAAATGTAGTAATAATCTCCTGTCACTCGTGATTGTTTTTTTCTCTTCCTTTATGGATACACACGGCACTTCGGTATTGCGAAACTGGCTGTACATGCAGGGCGCTGTCACTTTACCGCCATGGCGAGACCGACAAGTGCATCGTAGACAAAGGAATTCTTTTCCGATAACTTTTTTTCCTCCGTGTTCGTCACATGCACAAACCTCTCCCCCACTCGTCGGCACAATTATCTCCTGTCTCTCGTTATAATTTTTTATCTTTTATGGACACACGGCACTGTGGTATCGCGAAACCGATCGTATACACGGTGCGTATTTTTTTGCAGCCGAAAGTTTTTTTTAAATCATGACAGACACAAACGCACGGTACACGAAATCACGGTATCGACAGTGCGTCGTAGACAATAGTTTTTTTCGCAGTGTTTGAAAGAGGCGATATATAAATTCGCGTTTGAGAAAAAAAGTCGTTACTGCATGTATTAAGCAAATAACACAATACGAATTATATGTGTCCAACGGCATTCATTCGTTGTTGAAGAAATTGTTATACAGCCTATTGAGAAATGCGTTTATAAAATACAATATTGAAAATTGGACCAGTATATATGCTGGCGATACCAAACTGACACTTCGACTGACGCGAACAGATCCGCATGTGGCTCAGTGATGTCAGATGAGGAAATTTTGCCCCTATCTCGCTGCCCTCACCACGCTGCCCGTGCTAGGCGCGTCAGGGAAAGGCTTGCGCCGCTCGTAACAAACCTCGTCTCGACACACGGCGTAGTGTGTGACGTCACACGCTACCTGACTGCTGATTGGTCGGTGCGCCGGGTGCGCGCTAAAACAGACCCAGTGGAGAGGGTACCCAAAAGGGAAATTCCCTCATCTGGGCTAAGAAACGATACGAGAAAAAAAGTGCGTGAGAGAGAGAGAAAGAGGGTGCGATCGACTATCTACTTGAGCGTTTACACGCTTTTCAGCGCTCACGTTTGTACGCGAAAAATAGGGCTCATGAGCAGTGATGCCAGAAAGCGGCCGCAGGAGCATGACGCACACAAGCGCACGCCCTTGTACGTGTGACCGCCCGAGCTCGTGGAGCCTTGGAAAATAGAAGGAGACAGACATATGACTGTTTGTCTCTTTCGCTCTCGCTCGGCTCGGGCTGCCTCGCGCTGCTACTGCTGCTAGTGCTCGGGCTGCCTCGCGCTGCTACTGCTGCTAGTGCTCGGGCTGTCGCGCGATACATTTAACTCTGACTGACAAGGGGACCTCCAGGTACGTGGAACACCGATTCGGACCAAATTTTTTTTACAGGTAGGTTGCACCCAGGGGTGCAATAGGTGCAAGTAATAGGACCCGCTTCTCAGCCGTTTTCGAGATATAAAATATTAAAAATTTCCGAGCGTCCATATACTCTTTATATACTCTCTGCGTTAAATTGTTTTTAATAAGAGCGCGTAGCGTAGTCGGCAACGTTACCGCTTCGTAAGTGATCGATCGTCGGATCGAATCCCGGCGCAGCCTTTTTTTTTAAATTACTATTATTATTATTTAATCATTTCTACGGCAACTACTATGCGATAATATTAATATTTCCGTAAAGGAATGAATAAATATTTTTTATTGTGGATCATTTTGGTGTTATAAGGAAAAACGAGCAGCTTTATTTATTTATTTATTTTTTGGTTGAAAGGTAGGGAAAGCATTGTGACAAATGGATACACGAGTTTAAAAGCATAACCAATCTTTTTATTATCAGGAGTACAAATTGAAAATGCGGGATTTTTTTCTATTTTTGAACGTTTATTCTGAAAAAATGGTAACAAATGAATTATTCAAAGTATTGTCCATCGCTAGCCACAACTTTTTCCCATCTTTCTGGCAATTTACGGATACCGTCGCGAAAAAATTCGGCCGGCTTGGCTGCTATCCAGTCATCGACCCATTTTTGGGCTTCTTCGTAAGAATGGAAGCGCTGGTCAGCTAGGCCATGTGTCATCGATCGGAAAAGGTGGTAATCGGAAGGAGCAATATCTGGGCTATACGGCGGGTGGGGTAAGACTTCCCATTTCAGCGTTTGTAGGTATGTTTTGACCGGCGCTGCAACATGTGGCCGAGCGTTGTCATGTTGCAAAATTACTTTGTCGTGTCTTTGCTCGTATTGTGGCCGTTTTTCTTTGAGTGCGCGGCTCAAACGCATCAATTGAGTTCGGTATAGTGCTCCTGTGATGGTTTCGTTCGATTTCAATAGCTCATAATACACCACACCCAGCTGGTCCCACCAAATACAGAGCATGAGCTTGGCGCCGTGAATATTTGGTTTGGCCGTCGATGATGATGCATGGCCGGGGTAACCATATGATTTTTTGCGCTTCGGGTTATCGTAATGGATCCACTTTTCATCACCAGTGACAATGCGATGCAAAAAACCCTTCCGTTTTTGCCGTTCGAGCAGCAGTTCGCATGCAAAAAAACGGCGCTCGACGTCTCTCGGCTTCAGCTCATACGGCACCCAATGTCCTTGCTTTTGGATCATTCCGAGGGCTTTTATACGATGGGAAATGGCTTGTTGTGTCACTCCCAATGAATCTGCGAGCTCTTGTTGAGTTTGACACGAGTCTTCATTGAGTATTGCCTCCAATTCAGCATTCTCAAACTTTTTCACTTGGCCCGGCCGCTCTTTGTCCTCAACGTCAAAATCACCACTTCTAAACCGCACAAACCATCTCTCGCACGTTGAAACCGATGGAACATGACTCGGATAAGCCTCGGAGACCAATCGATGTGCTTCAGCAGCACTTTTCTTCAAATTAAAGAAGTAAATTAAAACTTCCCGCAAATGCTGTTTTGTTGGCACGAAACTCGACATATTGAGAGCTCAAAAAAACTATGAATTTGACACTGCGACAAATTGACACATACTGAAAATTAAAGCTATAAGACGTAGCTTTGACATGAACATAGTCACAGTACTGCCTGATGCGTATAGCGTTAGTAACGCCATCTGTTGTCAAACCCGCATTTTCAATTTGTACCCCTGATAACTTTTCATTGGTTATCGCAACTACAAGAACTAGGGTGGTACTGATCATAAAAACATGGAAAACAATCATTATTTCGTCATCGAACACACGTAATAAATGCTCATCGGTGAAAATCTCGTCATATAATAATGGATTCGTCTTGCCGCCCCAGGAATCAATGAGCAACTGCGATTATATTAATATTTCCGTAAAGGAATGAATAATAAATTAACCTGTTAACCGGGGAATTATATTTATACGTCCCGCCCGGTTAACAGGTTAATAAATTAATAAATTAACAAATTATATGACAACAGGAGATCTTTCCTAAACGTTAACGAGGTTTGCTTCGCGATTGACGTCTTGGAAAAATCCTTGCGGATTCGGAAACTCGGCATTTATTACGTGCGTCCGATGCCGAAATAATGATTGTTTTCCATGTTTTCATGATCAGTACCACCCTAGTTCTTGTAGTTGCGATAACCAATGAAAAGTTAATAAAAAGATTGGTTATTCTTTTAAACTCGTGTCAACCATTTGTCACAATTCCTTCCCTACCTTTCAACCAAAAAATAAATAAATAAAAAAAGCTGCTCGTTTTTCCTTATAACACCAAAATGATCCACAATAAAAAATATTTATTCATTCCTTTACGGAAATATTAATATAATCGCATAGTAGTTGCCGTAGAAATGATTAAATAATAATAATAGTAATTAAAAAAAAAAAGTCTGTACCGGGATTCGATCCGGCGATCCAGCAGCACTTACGAAGCGGAGACGTTGCCGACTATGCTACGCGCTCTTGTTGAATATGATTCAACGTAGAGAGTATATAGACAGTATATGAACGCTCGGAAATTTTAAATATTTTATATCTCAAAAACGGCTGAGTATTGCATCCTATTACTTGCACCTATTGCACACCTGGGTGCGACCTACCTGTAAAAAAAATTTGGTCCGAATCGGTGTTCCACGTACCTGTGGTCCCCTTGTCAGCTGAGCTAAATGTAACGCGCGACAGCCCGAGCACTAGCAGCAGTAGCAGCGCGTGCAGCACGAGCCGAGCGAGAGCGAAAGAGACAGACAGTCATATGTCTGTCTCCTTCTATTGTTCGATGTTCCACGAGCGCGGGCGGTCACACGTACACGGGCGTGCGCTTGTGTGCGTCATGCTGTGGCGGCCGGTTTCTGGCATCACTGGCCATGCCCATAAGTGCAGTCGTGTCGTGTGTCGTGGGGACAATTTAATGACGAACCGAATATTGCGATAAATTCGTGTACATCGATGATGAGCGTGTGTGTACGATGTTATCAAATAATTATCAAACTTTACAAAGGTATTTTGGGCAAATACCAACAATAAGTAACGTGACATTCCTGTATTGTGCGTAGCAGAGAAAAAAATAACCTACACATTGCTTTCGCGTATCGCTGTGTGTCACCCGCCGTGTGTTCGCCTCATCGTCGTATGAACAACTTTGTAACAAGAGCTTTATTTCCATTTCTCTCGACTGTGGAAAAATTCCACGAGCGATATCAAAACGAAGGAGCAAGGTTAGTAATCGTATAGACGCAAAGAAAAGTTCATACTTTTCTTTACAAATTTGCATGTCAGCAACAAGTGCGTAAGACTTGTATGAGAAAGTCTTTCGTACTTGTCGCTGATGTGAAAATTTGTGAAAAAAGTATCATCTTTTCATTGCATAACATGGCTATGATATGCCGAAGCCCATATAGCGTAACAATTGTTCGCTTTTTTCAGAACACTCCCCACATCGAGGATTCCATATTGTCTGCTGTGTCGTAACAGTGCTGCACGTCTCGCACCGTCGAAAGCTGTTGAACCGAGGGATGCATCGGTATCTCTCGAAAGAGAATTATGTTCATTGTGTACCAGGCGAACGAAAAACAACTTTTCATGTCTGTGGATCGAAGTATGCGTTTGTAACATTTTTTTTGTACCGCGCTACTCGTACAGATCGATATATGTATATGATAAGCAAAGAATTTTGAAAATTAGTGTTTCAGAAAAAAAATCATTACTGTATTGAAGAAATAACACAATACGAATTGTAGGAGTCCAACGGCATTTATTTGTTGTTGAAGAAATTATTATAAAGCCTATTGAAAAATGCATTTGTAAATACAGTAATTAGAAAACTGTGAAGTTGCAATGGTATGAATTTAAACTTCCTCGCGTGGAGATTGGACCAGTATATGCTTGCGATGCCAAATCATAACAATTGTTCGCTTATTCCAGAACACGCTAAACGTCGAAGATTGCATGTACATAGCTGCAACTGAACAATGGCTGATGACATTGAACCAGATCCGTCTGAACGTGGAGACCTATTGTATGGTGAAAGGCCAGTGTGTGCAAGGACCATGAAGAGACGACGACAAAGATTTATTGCGCTGCAAGGATTGATATATTCAGGGAACGATTTTGTAAAAAATGTGACATTACCCGATAATTTGAGATCGGTAAGTTAAAGTAAAGTTTAAAATTAGACGCTATTAATTAAAATAAAAAAATTTTTTGTCGTTCAATGCGATACTGGATAAAAGAAGTACATAGATGAAACGAATTTTTTTTTTAATTTGAGAAACAAAATCCCGTTCATTGGGTACGGTCGAAACAACATGACGGAGATGACGTTTCCTCGTTGCAGCGGGACCGAAGATCTGAAATACCGGGCGGCGACAACGACGATAATGACGATGACGACGACGAATGCGAAAGTGTCGCCAGTAGGAGAATAATGGAGGGCATCGATGATGATTCGGAAACCAGTTCTGCGCAGGAAGGAAATAACGCTAAGCGGTTGGGAATCGATATGATTGCAAGGAATACTCATACCGACGGAAATGACAACGCGGAGAGTACACGGTATTATGGCGAAGACAATGCGATGATTTGTGATTGTACCGATAAGAACGGTTCGGAAATTTTGGATTCGTCCGACAATAACAGCTTGAGGGCTTGGGATGCCACGAACGATAATGCAAGCGTGGATTTCAATAGTCGGAACGGCAGCGACATTTCGATGAGTTCACGTGGGTCCGCGAGCAACAGTACTGAGGTCTCGAGAAACGATAGTAGTCAAGAGGAAGAATCGGAAAACGATGTCTTGGAAGGAAACTTCAACGCACAAGGCATGGATAATTTATTGCAAATCGCGACAATGAGACCTCATGTACCGGAAAGTCAATTACTGGCCATGATTATTGCCATAAGTACGCGACACCGTTTAACCTACGAAACAACTGTATCGTTATTGAAAATGATGGCTTCCATCACCAACGGCAGCAAACTCCCAACAACTATGCGTGGTCTGTGGAAAATGTTACTAAATGGTGACGAATTGGCGATTGTGCGTCATTGGTTTTGTCGTAGCTGCAAATGGTATCTCGGAACGGAGAAAACGGTACCAATGCCATGTTCGTGCAAGGAAAATGATTCGGAGGAAAATCGAATGAAATTGAAATCTTACTTCATACAGGTACCATTAACTCCGCAGCTTAAACAACTCTTAGCTCAGCCTGGGATTGTTGATTCTCTTATACCGGTACGAACGAACAAAGAAAGAAGACGAAAATATCGAAGACATTTATGACGGGTTCGAGTATTGTAAACTATCGCGACCAGGCGGTTTTTTGCACGACAAAAATAACTTTTCCTTGACGATTAATACGGATGGCTGTAAAGTTTCGGAATCGTCGAATGCCAGCGCTTGGCCAATCCTGTTCACGATCAACGAACTCCCCCCTCATCTGAGAAAACGACACGTATTACTGGGAGGCGTGTGGGTAGAAACGGTGCATCCCAATATGAATATGATTCTCTCTCCGATCGTTACCGAATTGCAAACGCTATACACAACTGGCGTAACGTGGAGGCTGAATGGTATCGATGAAGTAACGAGCAGACTTATCACACCGATCTGTATCGCCGACAGCCCTGCCAGATGTGCGATTGTCCGAATGACACAATTTAATGGTAAATTTGGGTGCACGTATTGTTTGCACAAAGGTATCGGACAAGGCGGTAAACGAGTGTACCCTGTCCAAGACGTAACTCTTCGCACCGACGAAGAAATTCGACGACAAATGGACCAAGCATTCGAGACGCGACAAAGAGTCTGTGGTGTGCGAGGATATACCATAATGACTGTACTACCCGAATATGATTTAGCGAAGGGCGCACCTGTCGATCCCATGCACGATATCAACCAAGGAGTTATGCGTCAACACGTAATGTTGTTGTTGTTCGGTACAGCTACTGATCCGTGGTACAGCGGTCAACCAAATAAGTTGACCGACGTGGATGCCATATTGCTCAAGATTCGCCCGCCTGGCAGAATATCGAGAAAACCTAGGTCGATAAAAAATGCGAAACTTGGAAGGCATCCGAGTGGCGCAATATGCTCCTGTATTACAGCCCACTGTGTTTTCAGGGTATAATTCGCCGGTGCGACCTTCAATTATTGACTCTACTGTCGAGAGCAGCATATTTATTGTACCGGAATAGCATATCCATCGATGATCTCCAGAAGCGAAATCGTTACTGCTCGAGTACGTGAAGGGATTCCAAAAGGAATACACCGTTGACAACATGACGTACAACATACATCTTCTGAATCACTTGGCGACGTCGGTTGAGGATTGGGGACCGCTGTGGGCCAATACCGCTTTCCCGTTCGAGTCATACAATAAAAAAATTATCGATTCAGTAACGAGCGCAAATTCGAGGCCGACTCAAATTGTAACAAGATTCCTGATGCATCGATTTATGCAATTCCATATGTATGATGCAAGAGTAGAACCGAGGACGCGACAACTTGTATATTCGATATTGAACAGTGGAAAAAAAATTAAACCTGCGCAATATGAAGAAACTGAACCGCACCGAGTTGCTAACGATTTTAAGGGCCTCGGAAAGGTGATAATGGTATAACCAAGTGCTTGGCAATCGCGAATTTTGCTCGAAGCGCATTATCTACCGCAAAACGTTATGTTCTACAAAGGAGCGAAAATAAACGGGATCGAATACAGATGTCGAGGAGATCGAGAACAAACACGATCATGCAACAAATTTGTTTGTACCACTAATAACATAATTGGAGAAATATTAAACATTATCCAATTTCGCCATGACGAACACAGTGTCAACGGCCTCATCATCGCTGTACTGAAACTATCACCAAGGGAAAATAGCAGGGTATTCATCGGAACGAATGATGTTGAAGTCCCGGTGGTAATGATCTTTGTAAATAACAATGCGTACAGTGTAAAAATGCCCAATGTTTGGGAAGCGGATTAACGGAGAAAGCGAATCTCTATGTACCATAACTGTCAAAAAAACCGAGAAAAATGAGTGGCAGGTGCCGGCTTTTTCGGTCTTCAACACGGTATGCAAAAGTTATATTTTTGCACCGTCGCAACAAACATGTACCGTCGTAACTACCTGCGGTTTATAATTATTCCACGAGTTTAATGAAATATTACAAATTGTGATATCTGATAATGTGATGATTTCCAATCAATATTTAAAAAATCATATTTTATTTTTATTGCATTTTGATGCGACAATGCATTGTACATAAACAGCGAGAACAATTGTTCTCGTGATAAAAATAAATGTACCGCCCATTTGCTCACTCCTTCGCGGACATTCCTTCCCCCACTGTGTTTGATTACTCAATTCTCCGCAAATCATTAATTTAATTATCAAGGCAGTATAATTTGATTAATCATTAAATATATTGCGTCGAGGCAACCATCCAGTCAACCATCCTGCGTTTTCTGTGGATGGTTGACTTGATGGTTGCCTCGACGGTTGATTGGATGGTTGACTCGACGCAATAATTATACCGTCGAGTCAACCGTCGATGCAACCATCCACAGAAATGCAGGATGGTTGATTTTCCAAGATGAACAGTTTAGAAGCTGTCCAAATTCAACCGTTGAACTTTTACGTTGACTCAACTGTCTTTTTCAATCGGTTGACCAAAATGACAGGGCGGTAAATTATTATCTTTATTCCTTCGTAAAACATACTTTTTGGCGCATTACTTGTTTGGCGATATTGAATTGCAATATTCTCAGCTTGCCGCGTTTGTCTTCCACTAATGTACCTTACTATTTGTATCTTATTCCTAAAATAATCGGCTAACAGGCCTTTCACCATTTTAAAAACAAATATACACGGATTATAGTGTAGCCTCTATCTCACGGACATGAATTGCATGGCTTGCAAAATACACTCAACTTTGGTATCACGTCTACACTGCAATATGACTCGCATATCCCAATTCTGCGCTACTTGCAGTTTATTTAGCTGCGTTTCACCCATATACCGATTAATAACGTCGCACAGCAGAGAGAGAGAGGGTTGGACCAATTCCAAATGGATACGTGTTACCAACGAGCGCGAGTAGCTAAGACAGCGTAGAGAAGATACAATATTCGTGGTATTCTGAAGGGTAGCATGAAGACTGACGAAGACGTTACCTTTCTTAGGGTACAGGTAGAACAGCAGGGTTCCATTCGCTGCTTAAAGTTACGTTCTTTCAGAGTTATTAAGTAGAGGAAATGTTCTGCAAATTTCGAATTTCGCTTCTTTTGGATACACCGCTACTTTTAAACGCTGAAATAGCTATTGTCTGTGTTGGTCCATGCATGCATTCCAAGAGATGGGATTTGTTGTGAACCATTGAGGACCGGCATATTCCGATCGGATGACAAAACACTTCGCAGTCGGTGTGGTGGCGCTGAACTCGCGTGTGACATTTGGACACATCACCTCTATCACGATAGGAGTTGCGCACGCAACTCGACTAAATCGAGGAATTACCAATATGTCTCGACATTCGACCTCGACGGCTCAGCGTAATTCAGCGTCCAACAGTTGGAGACTATCCAGTGCAATTTTTCCAGTTGCCAGTGACCGGAAATATGGCGTTTCTCGTGGGAACAGCAAGGTATGAGGTAATACACGAGGACATTTATTTCACTTTATATACCAGATGGTTATGTATGCGATCGCATTAATGGAATTTAAGCTAGAAAATCGAAATAGTAGGTAGGTCGAATGCCGGGATATTTAGTTGTCTGGTAGATAACTGCACTACCTACTGTATAATCTCTGCAACAAGCGCGTAGACCAACGTACGCTAAGGCGCGACAGGGGAATCAGGCTTGTCGAAGATGTGTGTCGACTATTTTTTCCATATGAAATTTCATATTAAATATTCTTTTCATATGCTTTATCCTATTGGCAGTATAATAAGTAAAAAAAATTGTTAAAAGCAAAAAAATGATTTTCCATGAAAATTCATGAAAAAAAATATTTACCACGAAAGGTACTCTTGCCTGTGACTTTGCATTAATTTAATTTTCATTACTTTTTTATGTGAACTTTCGCCAAAAGTACTTTTATTTTGATTTTCAATCAAATGTTCAGCTATTTTACTGGCAATAGGGCATTTGACGCAATAATTAATGTATAATTATTTATAGTATATAAACAGATAGAGTTAGTCAATTTTTGTTGAATTTATCGAACATAGCGAGTATTCTTGTCTATAATAAAGCACGTTGTTATTTAAATGGAAACAATAATAAAATTGTGGCGTCTGCTTCATTGGCTGGTCGGAGTATTGGGATGAATGATACCCCGATGACACCGAGATGTTAACATCCTGATAAAAGTGCTACCTTATACTGTATTTGTATGTATTATCGCTACCATTCTCTCTTGCTTCGAAATGCTCGATAACAATTCATGATTGTGTAACTCTATTGAATGTGATGTCCATAAGCTAATTTAGCAATTGGCGAATAATTTGAATTTTATCTACATGATGTGTGAGCGCACTGTGGATCTTATGAATTCTAATAGACCCAGATGTATTTAAAGAAAATTCTATTATAGAATTGAAGACGTGCAAACCACATTTCTGACGTCCTCTCTCGCTCCACTGTGATTGCAAATAGCATTCTCTCACTCGCAGTTATAGTGATACAGTCGGTATACAACATCGTCTTATTGAACTTTTATTTAACTTGAATGAAGTTAACATGTGTAATTTAAGGAAACATATTATTTAAAGCAAATAAATGTCTATTCAAAGCAGTTATTTGAAAGAACATCATTCAATTGAGTAAAATATTTTTAATAACAATATATATTGTATATTTAATCCAACAAATATTTTTCTTAACGGATTATTTCACTTTGGAACATTGGAACATTGTCATTTTTGGGTACTTTTTTTATGGAATGAAATGTCCAATGTAATCAAAGTTTTTCATTTTGATAAGTACATATTTTAAGAGTATAACAATTACATTTTTCAACAGTTATAGCATTGAACTGCACGCCTTTACATAGCGATGAATTGATGCATTAGGTAATTCCAGGAAAAGTATACGTCTGAAACAAAAAATTCCTAAACATTTTTAGTCAAGATGAATGTCGTTATTGTCCGAACCCGAATTATTTTCATTATTGAAAAATTATCCCAATGACGTAAATTCAAAGTTTTAATTACGAAATGTGGTAAATTTTTGTAATTATTCCCCATGTTAAAACGTCCAACATTGTTAGAAAAAATATTTCCATGGTCCTTATGATAGCCATTGATGTTCTGAATAACATGAAAAAGTTTTAGGCTGATTGGTCGAATAATTTTCTTGCATGACCTACGCTAGTTGAAAATGCCATTTTGAGAAAACCGAGTTTGAAGTTTTTTGAAGCCACGCCAGGTGCTCTGTGTTCTTTGTAACTTTCGGCTGTAGCAGCCAACTTCAATTGAATTAGGCGAAGAAACTTTCCCACTACATTCTCAAGTGTATATGATTTCGAAAAATGACAGAGAAAATTTGGGTTTTCGAAGATTTCAGTGCAATGACTTCTTTAATTGAATAATCACTTATTTGATAAAATAAAAAGTAATTCCAGAGAAACTCATTTTCTAACCTTGAATAAAACTTTTTTTCTCGGTGACATAGGTCGTCTTTCAGAAAATATGGATCAGAATTTTGTACCATTTTACCTTAATGGCTCGAATCACTTTTTTTTTAGATCCATCTGGCGAAGAGATATTTCAGCAGTGCTGTACCGTCTGTTAAAATGTACATAGACGGTCAATTCGTAGGTAATGGTCAATTACAGTCAAAAGCCACCAACTTTTAACAGGAGCTTTTCCTTATAATTGCTACATACATGTTGCAGAGTCGAAGAGTACAGAATTTACGGATGTTCACGATCCGGCGACAAATCAGCTGTTATGTCGTACTCCTAAATCGACCAAAGCAGAAATGGAGAGAGCAGTCGAGAGCGCAAAATATGCGTACGAAAAATGGCGACATACTAGTGTCCTCATGAGGCAGCGTCTCATGCTCAAGTATCAAGCCCTTATTCGTGAACACTCCGTGAGTTTAAGATGGCTGCGATCTAGTCAGAAAAAAATATCAATGATCGCGGTCACCAAAAATGTTGATATCCAAATATTGACGCATACTGGTAATACGTTTTTTTTTTTTTTTTTTTTTTTTTTAGAAAGAGATTGCTGAACATCTGGTGCGAGAGAATGGAAAAACAATGGCTGACGCAGAAGGAGACGTACTTCGTGGGCTGCGTAAGTTTTAAATCTTCCTCCAGTACATCGGGTGACACGATATCTTTTTAAACAATGTCGAACCTCGCACATTGCTTTCTCATTGTTTGCCACCTATGAAGCCATCCCTATGAGGAAGTATACTGATTGATTTTGACTTCTTCATAGAGGAAACTTCGTATAAGGTGAAAAATAATGAGGAAGCAATGTTCAAGGTTCTACTTTGCACCCTAACTCAACCTGGGAAAGTTTATGTGGTGAGTTTTATACCCCAGCGTCCGAAAATTAAAGTTCCCCTACCTTCCACTCGAAATTTCTGAAATAGGGATTAGACACCTTTAAATGTTTTTCCACTCGAAAAAGTATGGAGTGACCGGCTCCATTGACGCTTGAGCATGCTGAAACTTCCTCTGGGGTGTAAAACTCACAATGTGCGTACATTTACGGTACAAACATTGTTATACTCGATGACGTGACAGTAGTATGTGGCCGACGTTGCTCTATCCTACTCCTATCGCCACTCGTTTCCCCACCATGCGACTACCCCTGCCACCCCACTTTCCCACCGCCACACAACCCACTCTGCTTAAGCATTGTCGGTAATGTTGAGATGGTAAAGTAGGGTGGTGTGGATACTCTGGTAACATGGAAGAGTTGAGATAAGGGTAGTATGAAGCAAAGGCAGCCACATACTTGGAATAACATTTTTAACTCACCCTTGCGCTCCCTAGCGGGTTGTGCGAGCCAAAATTTGATTGGTAATTCTAAACTGGTAAAGTCGAAAAATTCGTCTGAAGTATTGACTTGTAACCAATTTTTCCAGCATTGGACTGAAGCGATTTTGGTTGGACTTTACATGAAAAGTCGCTACCAATCAAAATCGGAGACGATTTTTTCGACTTTACCAGTTTGCAAAATCGCACTACCCGCTAGGGCTGTTGGCTTTTGTTACGACGGCTCTCTAATCCAGGGTGATGACTGAAAATTCCTCTTGCACACACACACACACACACGCACGCAAGGACGCCTCTTCACGCTCTCCACCAAAATCACTCTTCACCGAAACGCGTCGCGTAAAACCTCCTTGCCGTGTCGCGGATACATATTGCTTTTTAATATTTGCACGTGAGATGCCAAAGACAGACTGAATGCTCAAGATACTGCTAGAGGGTAACATAGGCTTTAAGATAAAACCTCCTCTGAATCATAACCAGGTATCCAGCCCTTTGAATGCGTCGACAGCGGTTATTCACGTGTGCGTCGCCTTGCGCTGTCTTTTTCGCGCTAACACTTGCTCTGCAGTAAACGGCGTAGAATATGATCCGGCACCGAGAGAGAGAGAGAAAGACTTCAATTATAATTCTCTAATTGTTACACTATACAAATAAGAGATACAGTAAAACCAGGTGTTAGTTTTCAATTAATCAATATTTTATTGAAATCACTTGACATATTTACCGTCGCATGCAGCATCCCTGCAAATATAGTAATCTTCGCTCGAAGATCCCTCCACCGTTAAATTAATTTTTATTACTGTCCGATCGTCAAGAGGTCAAAGCATTGTAATATTCACGTACTATTCTATACTTTTTCATTACATTATCGCTAAAGAGATTATTAAATCGCGAAATGGTGAATCCGCACGACGAGATGCAGGAATACGATACAAAATTGGCCACACATCCGACGTATTGCTCTGTTGCTTGATGTCGTACCGATAGAACTTGCAATTTATTCGTAGCCGTGCGAGATGTTGCGGTATAATCGATGGTAGCCCGTAGCTATCAAAGTAAATTCCTTTTCCATGATATTCAACGTACATGGCGATCCAGTGCTCTCCAGGTCCTTCGTGGTTATTCGTGTCAACAACGAGTCCGGCCGGAAACGACCATACACGAGGAATTCTGTCAGCAGGGTACACTTCAACGGTTGAAAGCGGTAGATATTGCAGACTCTCGTAGATTTGTCTAGTGTTTATGCTGAACACATAGTGATTCATTAAATTACAACCTATACGCTTTGTCAGACGTATATATGCAACATTTATTTCACAGCATCGTCGATCGTGTCACGACTGCATGTTGAAGATTCTTCTTCCTTATTCTCTTCCTCTTCGTTGCCCACCAAATATCCATGTACGATTCTCGTTTAAACGGGTCTTCGCTAAGCCAATTTTTTATTTCGAAAGCCTGCCGCATTGCGTAGTGCGAAGACGATGTATCACTTATCATAGCGTGTCTGAAGCATTTTCGGAAAGATTTCGGCATAAATGTGTACGATGGTGCGCCCTCCTCATCCTCCAGGTTGGAAATTTCACGACTAATAATATCGCGAAGAAGTTGCCTTTTCGTGACCGCGCGTATAGATACGTCTTCATTTTCGTGAAATTTCACGCTAGTAAGCGGTTACTTGTTGCATCTCACGTCGCCCTCGTACCATTTAAGGCCGTGAGAGAATTTGGAGAGAAAATTATTCTGGCTTTTCAAATTCTGTGGTAGTTCGGCAAAATGGCAGGGTGGTGCGACGATCCAGTGAGCAGAGTATGGTCTATCCACTGCTACCACGGCAATTTCTTTCGGAATAAATTCCGATAATTTACCACGCATTCTGTATATCTACGACGATATCTATTTTCACGTCTAATCCGTGCAGATGCTCAAGTTCGGCTGATTTGCTACTTACAAAGACGTTTCTTCGTCGCTTAACACGAGACAATTTTATCCTGACATCAGCACATTTTTTCGCTTATCCGGTAAAATCCACCATTACTTGGCGAGAGACATCGATTTCAAGGACATTATCATATTCCGCGTAGACTACACAATTTATCGTTGAAGCAAGCGCATCCTCAAATCGTACCTCTATTCTCACACTACCGTGCTTTATTAAATTCCAATGTGTATTGCTGTTCGCCGCAAGGTCGGGTGTCAAATCAAAAGCAGACTGTATCCATTGAGAAAATTATCGCGATCGTTCGAATTAATATCGTTCAAGAAATGTATTTCAGTTCCCGAAAACAGCGTTCGAAAAGCATCCACATACAGATCATTTTTCGTGAAATCCGGTTCTAACGGTTTTGAAGGCATTTGAGCACCATCTACATAGAATAAGAGATAATTTATGTTGTAATTTTGGAAATTTAATGGATTCATACTGCAGTCGCCGTTGAACGACCGGGAGTTATCGACAAAACCGATAATTATTCGTTTCGGCAATTGACCTAGTACGATATTGTCGATCGTCTTGCCATGAACACCGGAGTGTATTGAGACGACCTTCACCTCGACTCGTAGGCGGTTATTTTGCTATAGATTTCGCCAAAGTTCTAGCATGCGAGAGCAGCATAGCAGGAGTTATTTTTGTTCTACGAACGAGAAGCGATGCCTCAAGAATCTTGAAGCCGCATTGACCATTCTTTGTATCTTCCACAAGACAAAATGAATCTCTAGATCCTACCAGCCGTAGATGCATCTCGATACCGTTTAATAGGAATAGTTCCTAATTGAATATATGGCAATGCAGATGGCCGAGCAAGTCTACAGTTTTTCCGACATTTAAAAACTATTTGCTCCTTAGAAGACCCACATTTCCCGATGTTATATAATCCATTTTTCCGGGGGTATCGTCGTCCCAGAGATTGCTCGTGAGATGTGAATTTTTGGCAGCTGGACCGTAATTAAAAAGTAAAACTAGTTTTTGATTGAAGTATACATCCACCAGATTACGAGGTGTACAAGTATGAAATGTGGATTTTTTCTATCAGGGGTACAAATTGAAAATGCGGGTTTGATAACAGATGGCGTTACTAACGCTATACGCATCAGGCAGTACTGTGACTATGTTCATGTCAAAGCTACGTCTTATAGCTTTAATTTTCAGTATGTGTCAATTTGTCGCAGTGTCAAATTCATAGTTTTTTTGAGCTCTCAATATGTCGAGTTTCGTGCCAACAAAACAGCATTTGCGGGAAGTTTTAATTTACTTCTTTAATTTGAAGAAAAGTGCTGCTGAAGCACATCGATTGGTCTCCGAGGCTTATCCGAGTCATGTTCCATCGGTTTCAACGTGCGAGAGATGGTTTGTGCGGTTTAGAAGTGGTGATTTTGACGTTGAGGACAAAGAGCGGCCGGGCCAAGTGAAAAAGTTTGAGAATGCTGAATTGGAGGCAATACTCAATGAAGACTCGTGTCAAATTCAACAAGAGCTCGCAGATTCATTGGGAGTGACACAACAAGCCATTTCCCATCGTATAAAAGCCCTCGGAATGATCCAAAAGCAAGGACATTGGGTGCCGTATGAGCTGAAGCCGAGAGACGTCGAGCGCCGTTTTTTTGCATGCGAACTGCTGCTCGAACGGCAAAAACGGAAGGGTTTTTTGCATCGCATTGTCACTGGTGATGAAAAGTGGATCCATTACGATAACCCGAAGCGCAAAAAATCATATGGTTACCCCGGCCATGCATCATCATCGACGGCCAAACCAAATATTCACGGCGCCAAGCTCATGCTCTGTATTTGGTGGGACCAGCTGGGTGTGGTGTATTATGAGCTATTGAAATCGAACGAAACCATCACAGGAGCACTATACCGAACTCAATTGATGCGTTTGAGCCGCGCACTCAAAGAAAAACGGCCACAATACGAGCAAAGACACGACAAAGTAATTTTGCAACATGACAACGCTCGGCCACATGTTGCAGCGCCGGTCAAAACATACCTACAAACGCTGAAATGGGAAGTCTTACCCCACCCGCCGTATAGCCCAGATATTGCTCCTTCCGATTACCACCTTTTCCGATCGATGACACATGGCCTAGCTGACCAGCGCTTCCATTCTTACGAAGAAGCCCAAAAATGGGTCGATGACTGGATAGCAGCCAAGCCGGCCGAATTTTTTCGCGACGGTATCCGTAAATTGCCAGAAAGATGGGAAAAAGTTGTGGCTAGCGATGGACAATACTTTGAATAATTCATTTGTTACCATTTTTTCAGAATAAACGTTCAAAAATAGAAAAAAATCCCGCATTTTCAATTTGTACTCCTGATAAAAAAACATGTTAAATTCGGAAGAATGATAAAAAGTGCTTTATTCAAAGTATGCTTCATCGCTTGTTATACATTTTTTTCATTTTTCGGCAATTTGTGAATACCACGCCAGTAAAAATCTTTCCCTTTCGCTGCGAACCATTCATCGAGCCATTTTTTCACATGTTCGTACGAACCAAAGCGGTGCTCAGCAAGTGCGTGACCCATCGATGCAGACAAGTGGTAATCGGAAGGAGCCAAGTCTGGTGAGTACGCCGCATGGGGTAGAACTTCCCAGCTGAGTGCTTCCAACGTGTCGCGAACCGGTTTTCCCCGTATGTGATATAGCATTGTCATGAAGAAAAATGACTTTGTGTTGCCTCTTTCGGTATTCTGACCTTTTTTCAAGCGGCGAACGGTTCAAATCGGTCAATTGTTGTTGGTAACGTTTAGTATTAACCGTTTCCCCCGGTTTTAACAGCTCACAATAGACCACGCCCCTCTGGTCCCACCAAGCACAGAGCATCGTCTTTCTGCCAAAGCGATTCGGCCTTGCGGTTGATGTGGATGGTGCGCCTGGGTCTACCCATGATTTTTACACTTGGGATTCTTAAAATAAATCCACTTTTTATCCCTTGTAACTATACAATACAAAAACAACTTCCTTTTGTACTGAGCGAGCAAAATGTCACATGTGTTTTTGCGCTTTTCCATTTTCCTGTCGTTCAAGTCATGTGGTACCCATCCGCGGTACCGGTCTTCTGCATCTTTCCTATCTCTAGTAGCCGATTGGAAACAGCTTGTTGACTAACGCCCAATTGCTCGGCGAGTTGTTTTTGTGTTTGCGAATCATCTTCGTCCAACAATGCTTGCAATTCCACATCTTCGTATTTTTTGGCGGCTTTCCACGTTCCTTGTCTGCAACATCGAAGTCACCACTTTTGAAACGCCGAAACCATCGTTCACACGTATCTTGCGATGGAGCATATTCACCATAAGCTTCTCGAAGAAATCGGTATAATTCAGCAGCAGTTTTCTTGAAATAAAAACAAAAAATTAATGCTGTCCGCGAATGCTCCTTGTTCGGTATACATTTCGACATATTGAACGCAACAACACAACACTATTCACACACTTTTTCAATTTATCACTCGTGCGCGTCTGACATTTGTTGATGACAAAACAAAATGGCGCAGTGTCAAACCTTTATAGCACAAACTGCATTCGTGCGCCATCTGTTGTCTGAAATCCGCATTTCATACTTGTACACCTGGCAAACGTAGAATGCAAGAGATTGTTTACAGAGTCTAAAATGATAGAACTGCATTGCGAGTACAAGGGGTCGAGGCCTACATCTATCACCGACGCTATGCACCGGTAGTATGTTTGCATGCTGCGATATCTGCGCCAGCTATATTACAGGCGTTGTACAAACCTTCCTCGTACGAATCGTCCCCGTTGATCATGACGACTTTCAGTACGGTTCGATAAAAGTTAAATCGTTCTCGGCGTCGCGATATATACCTCTCTTGCGCAATAATTTACACACTATCGAGATCGATTTAAGAGACAATTTTGGTAGTCCTATACCATTCGAACAGGGGACGGTGACTGTGACCCTACATTTCAAAAGGTCCCACGATTGATAACTTCGCTATAGATGATATTGATGGTGTGCAGCACGGATGGGACCGTCGCGGGTATGGCGGTATTAGCCATCTTTATATCGGAACGCCTAATCAACGAGGACACGGTATCGGTAGCTTTCTCGGGGGCCTGGTTCGTCGAGTATTACTACTGTTAAATAAGGGTGCTGAAGCAGGTGGAAAAGAAGCATTGCGTGCCGGTGTAAACGTAGCCAGCGATATCCTCGATGGAAATATAGCTGTGAAAGATGCCATTCGCGAGAGAGCGCGAGAATCTGGGAACAATCTCAAACGCAAGGCTTCTGAAAAAATTGACACTCTCATGCAGGGGTTTGGATAAAAATAGCGCATTTACTGCACGAACGTAAACCGTGACGTATCTCCCGTAAAAAGAAAAGCGTGATAAAGAGTATAATAATAAGAAAAAGACTCGTCAACGAACGGTTGCAGACATTTTTGGATAGCTCAAACAAGATGGCTTTTCCACATTTACACTCGTGCGAGTGCCTTAAATCGAAGCTCGAATTATTTTCACTCCCACTGACTCAAACAACTACCATAGGCTCCAATTGGGTATATTGTAAACCAATTTCTCCGCTAACATATGATTCTATCAGGGGTACAAATTGAAAATGCGGGTTTGATAACAGATGGCGTTACTAACGCTATACGCATCAGGCAGTACTGTGACTATGTTCATGTCAAAGCTACGTCTTATAGCTTTAATTTTCAGTATGTGTCAATTTGTCGCAGTGTCAAATTCATAGTTTTTTTGAGCTCTCAATATGTCGAGTTTCGTGCCAACAAAACAGCATTTGCGGGAAGTTTTAATTTACTTCTTTAATTTGAAGAAAAGTGCTGCTGAAGCACATCGATTGGTCTCCGAGGCTTATCCGAGTCATGTTCCATCGGTTTCAACGTGCGAGAGATGGTTTGTGCGGTTTAGAAGTGGTGATTTTGACGTTGAGGACAAAGAGCGGCCGGGCCAAGTGAAAAAGTTTGAGAATGCTGAATTGGAGGCAATACTCAATGAAGACTCGTGCCAAACTCAACAAGAGCTCGCAGATTCATTGGGAGTGACACAACAAGCCATTTCCCATCGTATAAAAGCCCTCGGAATGATCCAAAAGCAAGGACATTGGGTGCCGTATGAGCTGAAGCCGAGAGACGTCGAGCGCCGTTTTTTTGCATGCGAACTGCTGCTCGAACGGCAAAAACGGAAGGGTTTTTTGCATCGCATTGTCACTGGTGATGAAAAGTGGATCCATTACGATAACCCGAAGCGCAAAAAATCATATGGTTACCCCGGCCATGCATCATCATCGACGGCCAAACCAAATATTCACGGCGCCAAGCTCATGCTCTGTATTTGGTGGGACCAGCTGGGTGTGGTGTATTATGAGCTATTGAAATCGAACGAAACCATCACAGGAGCACTATACCGAACTCAATTGATGCGTTTGAGCCGCGCACTCAAAGAAAAACGGCCACAATACGAGCAAAGACACGACAAAGTAATTTTGCAACATGACAACGCTCGGCCACATGTTGCAGCGCCGGTCAAAACATACCTACAAACGCTGAAATGGGAAGTCTTACCCCACCCGCCGTATAGCCCAGATATTGCTCCTTCCGATTACCACCTTTTCCGATCGATGACACATGGCCTAGCTGACCAGCGCTTCCATTCTTACGAAGAAGCCCAAAAATGGGTCGATGACTGGATAGCAGCCAAGCCGGCCGAATTTTTTCGCGACGGTATCCGTAAATTGCCAGAAAGATGGGAAAAAGTTGTGGCTAGCGATGGACAATACTTTGAATAATTCATTTGTTACCATTTTTTCAGAATAAACGTTCAAAAATAGAAAAAAATCCCGCATTTTCAATTTGTACTCCTGATATCTGATGAGTATATCGATCTCGCGCATACTATGCTTAGCCTGAGAGTAAAAATAACATCTCATTCTATGGAAATTCCTACGGGTACAGCTCCAAAAAGAAGCGTTGGCCCTGTAAACAATTTCTTGCATTGTATGTTTAATCAGGTGCATGTATACTTGAATCAAAAACTAGTTTGACCTCCAAAAGTTCACATCACGAGCGTTCTCTGCTCTGACGATACCCCCGGAAAAGTGGTTGATATACCATCGGGAAATGCGGGTCTTGTAAGGAGAAAACAATTTGTTATTGTCGGAAAAACTGTAGACTTGCTCCGCTACCTGCCTTTCGATATATTCAATCGGAAGCGATTCCAATTGAACCGTGTTGAGATGCGTCTGCGGCTGGTGCGATCTAGATATACATTTTGTCTTGTGGGAGATACAAAGAATGGTCAATGTGGCTTAAAGATTCTCGAGGCATCGCTTCTCGTTCGTAGAACAAAAATAGATCCTGGTGTGCTGCTCTCGCATACTAGAACTTTGGCGAAATCTACGGCAAAATATCCTCATACGAAAGTTGAGGTAAAGGCCGTTTCAATACACTCCGGTTTTCATGGAGAGACGATCGACAATATCTTACTAGGACAATTGCCGAAGCGTATAATTATCGGTTTTGTCGATAACAAAGCGTTTAACGGCGACTTAAGTATAAATCCATTTAATTGCCCAAATTACAAGATAAATTGTGTGTGATGGGGCTCAAATACCTTCGAAATCGTTACAACCGGATTTCACGATAAATTATCTGTATTTGGATGCTTTTCAAACGCTGTTTTCGGGAACTGGAATACATTACTCGAACGATGGTAATTCGATAGATCGCGATAATTAATGAAGCATGGTAGCGTGAGAATAGAGGTCCGATTTGTGGAGGCACTTGCTTCAACAGTAAATTGTATAGTTTACGCGGAATATGATAATGTCCTTGAAATTGATGCCTCTCGCCAAGTAATGGTGGATTTTACCGCATATACGAAGAAATGTGGTGATGTCGGCATAATATTGTCTCGTGGTAAGCGGCGTAGAAACGTCTTTATATGTAGCAAATCAGTCAAACTTGAGCATCTGCACGGGTTGGACGTGAAGATAGATATCGTCGTAGATATACAGGGAATGCGTGGTGAAGACTCGGAATTTATTCCGAAGAATATTGCCGTGGGAGCAGTGGATAGACCGTACTCTGCTCACTGGGATGTCGCACCACCGTGCCACTTTGCCGAACTACCACAGAATTCGAGAAGCCAGAATAATTTTCTCTCCAAATACGTATTTTCTACGATCTTGTGAAATATTGTCGTCTTACCGCTAGTCATCGATTTCGGCACTATATATCGTCGTCCAGATCGTGTTGTAAACCCATTTTCTCTAATCTGCGAGCAGTTCGGGCCAAGAGCTACTGTGCTCTGACCTCTGCTTTAGTTACACGCGAGTCTTCCTTCATTTTCCACCACTCGTACGCTCTCTAGCTGATTTTTTAATTTAAAGCCTGCATTGTGTCAAGATATCTCATAGCCCCATCATTGAACGTATAAACATCAATGTACGTAGCGGTATCCGCGACGATAGCTTCACTGGAGCAGATTTTTGGCGCCATTTTCCATATAACAGAATTGATACTTTCATTATTATTTTGGTGAAAGCCTCCCAGGTATCGCTCCAATAATTCATCACTGGCTAGTGCTGTATGTATGGGACGAATGGCATTTTCGACCACTTCAGAAAGTGCCGGTTTGTGTCGGTTTTCCCAAAGTTCCTTTCGCATGTGCTTTCTGCCAGGTGCACCAAGAATCTGCTCCTGCAGGACACAAATCGTGTTGCGGATTTTCGTCGCTGGAAATCTTATGGAAGAACGAGGCCCATATTGCATTTTTCATAGCTTCCATGCATTGATAATTTCGTCGTATGGCAAGGGAGTAATAAACAGTTAGCTCATCAATCAATTTCCCTGTCAACTTTCCTTTACCTCCTATGCCTTTCGTTTGCCCAATTTGTAATTGATTTTTAGTTTATGCGAAGTATTTTTTTATTTTTTGGCCGATGTAGATGTGCTCGCTGTTTCTATTTCTTTTTCATATAGATTGAGCAGAGGATGTTTATTTTTCGATTTGCTCGGTCTTTCGGGGCTCAATTTTAATCCTTTCCGATCGACACAAAATCGTTTGCTCATTTTCGTAAGATTTTTGCACTTTAGAAAGATGATATGTACGCACTGGTATACTGAGGTATACTGACCAAAGTTTTGAAAATTAACGGCTTCTGACTACCTAGAGCGAAACACCCCTTCATTCCAAATGCTATTGTATTTCACAACTACAAAGCCACCCCGTGGTCAATGAAGTAACCGTTCTTTTGCGTAAACCTGCCTCAGGCCGCCGATTCAACGGAATATGGTAATCCCGATGCGCACTATTTTCAGTCGTTCCAGTTAGTCTTAAAATATTCTTAAAGGTTCATACAACAATACTATAAAAAAAAAAAACGGTTTCGCGAAGTTTTCAGATTGGGGTGGCCCCTTTATCGTATTCTATCGGTTTTCATCGAGTCCAGGTTGTAGCAAAGATAAAGTTTCTATATTATATAAACAGAAAACCTATGAATTTATTGTATCGTGATACGATAGCAACTTAATCTATACTTATATGTTTTTTTACATAATCAGTACTTCTATCTAAAACAATATGGAGTTTACTCTCTAATATGAATATGATGGTGCATAATTCACATTCCTATTAGTATTAATGTCAAAACACATATTCGAAATCGAATCGTTTTCTATCGGCGCATTCTTTTTAATAGTGAATACGAAATAAATGATAAAATATGGGGCGCGATATAATATAATTTTGCCGAGAATTACAACTGATTAATATAGCGAAATGGCAATTAATTTGTCAGGACATGCATCAAGTATTCGTATGTAATATGCAATTAATATATTTTATTCTCGTCAAAAGCTGGATGCCCGCTGAATTAGACTATTGTTATGCAATACTTATTTATGTTTTTTGTCGAAAAGAAGGTTCATGCAACGTAAAACAATCATTTTCAACAATTCAATTTAATAACTCAGGAAATATTCGGTACACTTCCACCATGGATAGGGTGGGGGCCGGTGGTGGTGGTTCGAGGGGCGTGGAGTGGAAGGTACATTCCAACTGATTTAAACTGCCATTCATAATTAAGTAACTAACTAATAGTTGAAAAAACTGATTAATCCTCTAAGAACCAATGAAAAAATAATACAGGTAGGCAACTAACTATCTAACTAAGCTTAAAAACTTATGGAAATAATCTTTCGTAGGTTCTTGACGTTTTAGTTGAATAGTCAGTAAGTTAGTTAATAAGTTCTTTCGTTACCTGCCTGTATTCTTTCTTATAGATTTTCGTTAGTTATTTAGCTAATTAGTTTGTTCTTTTACTATATTTGCTAATTATAAGCGACGGCTTGAACCAACTTGAATGTATTTTGCCTTCCTCCCACTATACATATTCATTTTCGAAGACTTTCGAGGAGGTGGGAGTATATTGAGTATATTGAGCAGGCAAGACTGGTCAACTTTTAAGTATATTTCGCATTTTAGTCAACCTTCTATTTAGTATTTAAGATTTTTGTATATTTAAAGTGTCATTCACTAATAATTATATATCAATGACGACCTACAGGTAATTCGTCTGTACGTTATATACAATTTCCGAAACTCCGGATAGCATAGTTGGTATTAGTCCAGCTTACAAACCCGAGAAACCCAGTTTTTGAATCCCGTCGATATAACAAAACATATTTCGGTTTTTCAGAGTGTTGTATGCCAAGGCTACGCCATGGAACTCTCCAGCTGTTTCCTTTTACACCCGTTCTAGATTCACATATATACCACACTCCAAACGTCACTCGACATACACACCCATCTACCTATGTAATGCGATCGATATACGCCTCAATACAGACTCACAACACCAACAGATATTCACCTCCAGTTTCACCGATATACACGTCAAACGTCACTCAACATACACCCACGTCTACCCATGTAGGCGATCGATATTAATCATACCCAAACCACTCCGAGCTTCCTTCGGCCTACTTATATAACCCATAGTATTACGATTCAGCCGTGAGATGACCACCTGTTTCTCATAAGCCCCATGGTCTCCTGCTGTAAATATAAAGCGCTCAGAGGCGACTGAGAGTCAGTCGGTTCTGAGGATTAAAACAATTCGTACTTATACAGAAACCGACTACTTCCTTTACCAGTCACGCACCTGCCTCTCTTCGCACATCCCAATCTCCTCATCAACTATATCTCCGTGGTAGCTATTGGCTCGCCCCTAACCCTGGGTAGCGGCCTTCCTGCTCCACCCTCGGCACCCTCCTCTTTACCTTTGTGGTAACTTTTTTTTTGTCGGAGGAGGAAAAATGCCCTTACGCACACCCTAGACATCTGCCTGGTAGTGTGGGACTCGAGTCCACGGACCGATTACCCACTAAAACCCCCTCCATCTCCATCTCGTCCTTCTAAGCCCCTTCAGCGGTACTGACTTGAGTCATTGCTTCGCGGAAGGGGAGGGACCCGGGCCTGAATGCCCCCATGCCTCCGCTGAGGTTTTTTTTTGTCATGATCCTCGTCGTTATGAGGCTTTTGTCCGCCCTTAACTAGAGAGCTAGCACTTTCATGATAGAGGCTGCAAACGCGCAGCCCTCATCCCACCGCTCTTGCAAACGCAGCATGGAGCTGACGTAGCTTGTGACTGTCAAGCGTGCTCCCATGCTGCGCTCGAGCTCTACTCTGCCCGCCTCGAATCTAGGGCATTCGAGGAGTACGTGCTCCGCGGATTCCTTCACACCAGGACATCTGGGGCAGTCCGGTGTAGTTGCTGCACCTATCTTAAAGAGATACTCCCGGAACCCTCCATGCCCCAGGAGTATTTGGGTGAGGTGGTAGCTTACCTCCCAAAATGGCCTGGTGATCCAGCTGATGATAGAAGGGATGAGCCGGTGAGTCCATCTCCCCTTGGTGGACCGGTCCCATTGTCTCTGCCACTCCTCTACAGTCCTCGTCCGCTCTGGGACTTTTGCTGGATCAGTGCGAGCCCCCGCATCGTTGCTGATCCCGTTCTCGCCATCGTTGAGGTGAGTTGCTTCTTCGCCTAGGCTCGGCTTCCACTATGGACCCCATTCCTCCCCCTGTGAACGTAGGTACGTTTCCTACGTTGAGTGGCACCACGTCTAATACAGCGAAGGCATCTAGTAGGGCCCTCTAGCATTAGTGTGCCTACTGCCCCATTGGATTGACCAGGCGTTAAAATCGCCGGTAATCACTAGGGGTCTGAGCATGCGCGCCTCTCTCACCAAATTGGTGACGTCGTTCTCGAATGTTTCTAGAGGCTCATTGGGGGAAAAGTAACAACTAAAAAAGTGCACTCCTGCTATCTCCCCGTGGACGTAACCCTTTCCACGCCTGCAGGGTGTGGGTCCATATTGCCGACTTGCCAGTGGTATCCGACCGTCACTGGCTGTCGTCCCTCTGATCACGATTTTGTTCGCAAATAAGGGCTACGTCCTTACTCGCATCGCGTAGTCTTTGCGCAACGAGATTCTGTGCGACTGAGCATCTGTTCAGGTTCAGCTGGGTCCCCTTCATGTTGCGGCCGGCTGGATAGAGGCTCCTCCGCTGCCCTGCGTTTCCATCGAACCGGATCCGGAGGACTGGATCTGTTGTTTCTGCTGTGGTTGTTGCTGAGAGCCGCTCCTCTAGGATTCACAGTCCCTTGCCATGTGACCGGTCTTGCCGCATCGCAGGCAGTCCTTAGTCCGATCCTTCTTGCTTTTGCATTGAGCCGCTATATATCCTGGCTCCCAGCATCTGTAGCACTCTGGACCTTCTCAGGTAGTCGTACCCTGCAGGAGACCCAGCCAATGTGAACTGTGCCGTCCGCGGCAATTTTTTCCGCGCGCGCCCGTCCCAGCCGAACTCGCGCTACCTGGGTTTGTCCGTACGCGGGTCTCAGGTAAATCGTAGCATTGGAAAAATCCATCCCCTCAAATCTGTTGACCAGGGACTCCTTTTGACTTCCTCGACCGAAGTCGTCTCATCAAGATCTCTGATCTCCAATTCAGCCATTGGCATCTTGCGAATGACCTCTGCCGATGCCACAAGTGAGGCTTGTAGGGCCTCTGCGCCGTCTTGCGTAGAAGAGCCTTCTTTTCCCCCAAGGGTTAAGAAGAGATCTCCCACCGCGGTTCTCCAAATCTTTGTGACCGCCGATCCTACTCGTTTTAAGTTCGGGTTTCCCTTAATTTGAACTAGAATGTCTTTAAAGGTGGCATCCCCCGACCTCCTAATTATAATCGCATCGGGCCTAACACGCCTTTTACGATCTTTTTTAGGAGGTATCTGTCCAGCCTTGGCTACTGGTTGTGTCGGTGTTGGACCTGCGGTGTCGCAGTTACAGCTGATGTTGTTGCTGTTGCCGCTCGCCCAGCACTGCTATCTGCCCAGGCCTCCTTTGGCTGTTTGGCCTTATTAGGAGGGGCAGATGCTGCTGCGACCTTCTCGCTCCTCTGTTGTTGCTGCGGCCGTTGCATCTGTCGTCGCTGCTTTTGTTGTTGTTGCGGTTGTTTCTGCTCCTGTTTTTGCTTCTTTTGCAGCTGCTGCATTTTTTCCTTCCTGCCTACAACCTCTGTCCATGGGTTGTTCAGGCCATCATGTGTCGGGGGCGTCGTAGGAGGGCTGACTCTCCGCTTCCTAGCCTTTGCTGTGACTTCTGGGGTCTCTCGAGTTCTTTTTCCGGCCTCTTGTCGTTAAGTAAAGAGCGGTGATGTTTGTGTCATCACCTCCTTAATCTCCGCCTGGACTAAAGCTTGGACCTCTGCTCGTCCCTTCAAAACTGCGCGTTCCCATATCATGTCTAATTTCTTAACAATCATCTTCACGTGTTTGTGTACGTTCTTATTTTGTGCTGCGAATTCCTTAAGGTCCTTAACCTGTTAACCGGCGGAATTCCCCCGATATCGTTTAAGTTTGACATATTTATACGTTCCGCAAGATTAACAGGCTAAGAAGCTCGCTAAGACGCGTGTTGTTCCCTCTGGGGAAGACGATGCTCATCTCTGGGAGATTTTTATTTCCGGACATGGGCTGCTGTTGTGGTTGCAGCCGCATAACTGGGGCTGGTAGCGAGGTTTGTATGGGAGTGGTAACACCCATTCTAGCCTCCACTGTCGACAACACCCTCGCTTGCGTCGCTTCGATGCGGTACTCTTCGACATCACTCTTATCTTTTGTTTGAAGGAAATCCATGCAGTTGTTGTTTTCGCTAACCATCGTGTATGGAGGAGTGGGCCGTAATAACCGAGTTCGGGCACGCCCACGGAGCTGGCATCCTATATGGATAACCAGCCTCCGACCCTGTGTACTCACAGGCCCAGCTTACGGTTTGTCGATCCCGGGATGTCGGACGGATCGACGCTCGTTCGGAGCACCGCGACCTCCGACAGTCACGGTCACCATACACTACCCGACCCAGGTCCCGAAGGGGTTAGCGAGACTGGAATTCCCCCGCGACAAGCAGGTAGTCTACATCAGCCCTCGTCTCCGGTAGGTGATAAGTCCACCAGGGAGTTCAGCACTCCCCGTGCGCAGGGGATCCGGCCGGTCCGCTGAGACGGCATTCAGGAAGAAAACTGCCCTCTGCAAGTTGTGTTTCGTCCGCGGGAGCTAGTTTATTTCACCCCTACCCTATGCAGCAGGGAGGGCATTCACCTATCCGTCACCTGGGGACGCGCTCGGTAGGAGTATCCCCTCTCCCGACAGACCTCCGCGGTAGCTGTCGGGTTGCTCCCAATCCTGGGTAACGGTTTGTCTGCTTCACCCTCCTTTCCAGCTACGTGGTAGCTGGCAGGCCAACCCTGGGTAGCGCCCTTCCTGCTCCACCCTACTCTTCCTCTTCGTGGTAACTGTCGGCTGGCGCCCAACCCTGGGCCTTCCTGCTCCAACCCACCTTCTTCCACTCGTTCAAACCCTGCTTTCTTCCCTATCTTCCTTAAACCTCCGATATACTATCGACACCGCTGAAAGCTCGCGGGTGATCGATGTCACCGCACCTCTCACCTCTTCAAGGTTTGCCCCTTTCACCACGTGAAAGAATAGCAAGAGTTGTATTTGTTCCTATCAATAGAGTGCATTCAACTATCAATAATAATAGTATTAATCGCAGCGTCAAGGAAACACGAAAGTATTAAAAAATTAATTTTAATTATTTAATTAGTGCTCATAGTAAGAGATAGGAAACAGTAGAAAAACTATAGTTTTTCTATAAGTTAAAAAAAATATATATATATAAAAAGACGTGTGTTGGGAAAGTATGTGGCAGAGCAAATGTGATGGATCTATGAAAAATCGCGTTGTGCAGTAAATTGCGTAATCGGATTTTTATATTATAGACAGCAATGTGTATACTTGATACATGCACGATCGAAAAGTCGTGGAAAAGGAATGTGGCTATTAAAATCATAAAGGAAAAAGAGCGTGTAAACAGGATCTGTGAAGGAACGAATGTGTAGGATTGATGCTGTGGGGGATCGGGTTGTGCTAAAGAGAAGGGTTTCTATCTATAAATGGTGTTGACTATTCAATTTGGTTAATAGTACCCATTACATTGTGGTTGGTCAATGCAAAGAATTGTAAAAATTTACGATTCTTCTATGGTTACCCGGGTTCGAAGCCCCTGATAGTAAAACGGAACTCTAGCATTCTCTCGCGGCATTTATATTAGGTCCTTCGGAAAGTAATTTCGTTTTTTCCTAACAGAGGACTTAATTGTATTTTTTCGTAACCAACTTCACACTTAAGCCGCATAATCATATGTACTTTGACAGCTGATATAGCACGGCTTGCTTGTGAAAAAATTCAATTGATTCTACACAGTAGTTTTTGGTTGATATCCTTTTAAACATGGAAGGTGAAAAACAGCATTTTCGGCATATTTTACTTTTTTACTATAGAAAAGGTAAAAATTCTGTTCAAGCAAGAAAAAAATTATCCGATGTGTATGAGGAAAATGGGTGAAGTGGGCGCCAGTGCCAAAACTGGATTGCAACATTTCGATCCGGCAATTTTGATCTCGAAGATGCACCACGTTCTGGAAGGCCATTGAAGCTGATGAAGACACAATAAAGGCATTAATTGATGCAAACCGGCGAATAACAACTCGTGTGATCGCTGAGAATCGTCGACTATCGAATTCGACCGTTCATGATCATTTGAAACGCCTAGGTTTAACCTCAAAGCTCGACATATGGGTTCCTCATCTTCTTACGGAAAAAAATTTGTGCCATCGCATTGACGTTTGTGATTTGCTTCTCAAACGCCAACAAAATGATCCATTTTTGAAGCGTATCATCACTGGGGACGAGAAATAGGTTGTCTACAACAATGTTAAGCGCAAAAGATCTTGGAGTAGAATAGATTAACCGGCTCAAAACACTTCGAAAGCCAACGATCATCAAAAAAAAGTTATGCTATCTGTTTGGTGGGATTTCGAAGGAATCGTTTATTTTGAGTTTCTGCCGAGCAACAGAACGATCAATTCTGAAGTGTACTGTCATCAGTTGGATAAATTGAATGATTCACTTAAAGAAAAAAGGCCAGAATTGGTCTATAGGAAAGGTATTGAGTTCGAACAAGATAATGCGAGACCCCACATAAGTTTGACCACTCAGAACAAAATTTTAGAGCTTGGATGGGATATACTGCCACATCCGCCATACTCTCCAGACCTGGTACCTTCAGATTATCATCTGTTCCGGTCTCTACAAAATTTTTTAGACGGTAAAACGTTTAATTCAAATGAAGAGGTCAAAAGTCACTTGAATCAATTTTTTGCCAGCAAAGAACAAAAATTTTATGAGCGTGGAATCATGCTACTGCCAGAAAGATGGCAAAAGGTATTGGATCAGAATGGACAATATTGGATTGCATAAAATATTAATTCACTATAAGAAAATCGTCTTTCATTTTTATAAAAAAAAAAACGAAATTACTTTCCGAACAACCCAATACTTGGCTCAGCTTTCAGAGAAAAAACTGTTTTTCCGAGAGAGATTTCTCAGTTTATCGTTTCTATATCACAATCGGCGTGAACGTGCCATGTGTGTTTTTGTGATCGCTATGTGGTAATCCTGTAGGTTTTTTTATTTTTGGCGCAAAATAATTATAGATATTTGTTTTTCTATTCATTGATGGCTGTAGATAATCAATTTGTCACTTTTCGGGTGTTGACAATTCTACTAGCATTACAGCAGAGATTCACGTATGTGCAATCTACTGTCCAAATTTTATTCAATTTTGTTCAGTGTGCTACAAGAAAAGAATCTCAAAATATTCGATGGATGGTGTGAATAAAGAAGTAAAGAGTCTCAAAAAATGTTATGAATGGTGTGTTTTAATATTAGGTGCGCAACTAAGTTCCCGCTGTTTTTTTTCTATGAAAATGCAACTTTATTGTGAAAAAATATTTACAAATGAATCATTCAAAATATTGCCCATCGCTAGCGACAACTTTTTCCCATCCATTTTCCCAAGCCATTTTGAGATGTTTTCATATGAGCTGAACTGCTGATTAACCAGACCATGTGCCACCGAATGGAACAAGTAATAATCGGACGGCGCAATATCTGGGGAATATGGCGGGTGGGGTAGGACTTCCCATTTGAGTGTTTCCAAGTAGGTTTTAACGGGTTTGGCAACGTGAGGCCGAGCGTTGTCATGCTGTAGAATCACTTTTTCGTGCCTCTGCTCGTATTGTGGCCGCTTTTAGCGCAGTACTCGGCTCAATCGCATCAATTGAGTTCGATACTGTTTCCCAGTGATGGTTTCGTTCGGTTTTAACAGCTCATAATAAATAACACCGCCCTGGTACCACCAAATACACAGCAAAATCTTCGCAGCGTGAATGTTCGGCCGAGCCGACGACGTAGAAGCATGACCGGGCAGTCCCCATGATTTTGTTCTCTTTGGGTTGCTGTAATGAATCCATTTTTTATCACCCGTAACGATGCGATGAAGAAAACCCTTTTTTTTTGCCGCTGGAGCAGTTGTTCACAGGCGAAAAAACGACGCTCAACGTCTCTTGGCTTCAAATCATAAGGAACCCAAGTTCCTTGTTTTTGAATCATTCCCAACGCATGCAATCGCTTGGAAATGGCTTGGCGGGTAACTCCAAATGCTGAAGCAAGCTCTTTTTGCGTTTGGCACGGATCCTCATCGAGCAATGCCTCCAATTCAGCGTCTTCGAAGTTTTTTGGCCTTCCTTCACGCGAACGGTCGTCAACATAAAAATCACCGTCTTTGAAGCGACGGAACCAATCACGGCATGTTGTTTCACTTAGAGCAGCATCTCCGTAAACTTTTTGGAGTTCTCGATGCGCTTCAGCTGCCGTTTTCTTCGAATGAAAGAAGAAAAGCAACACTTCCCGCAACTGACGATTATTTGGCACAAAATCAGACATTTTCACACAACCAAAAATATATGACGCAAAAACAAAATCACTAATGTGTCAAAGCGGTTTGTTTACCATATGTCTAACCTTGGTTCATGACGTTTTGGTTATGTCCCAATCGACCAGCACTTACTACTGGAGCCATCTCTTGAAAAACAGCGGGAACTTAGTGCGCACCTAATATTATTAGAAAGAAATTAGAAAACTTTAATAATCCCGCATCGTCTATGCCAGGGGTCTCCAAACTTTCCAGCCTTAGGGCCATACTGATTACTCCAGTAAGTTCCGAGGGCCAAAACCATATTATCATTGTTGCCGGTGGTAAAAAGTGAAATAGTCCAAAATCTGTCCGCGGGCCGAATGTGGCCCTCGGGCCGTAGTTTGGAGACCCCTGGTCTATGCAGTCGATTTGGCTTACGTGCTCGTATATAATACAGAGTACGGCGTTTACGTAGTGCTCTCGTCGTAGATCATCAACGCTGAGCCATTCAAGTTACATATTTAGATGTTTACACATCATATTGAAAATAATAGGTTATACAAATCTGTCTGATTACATAGAGTGCACCAGGATGTATATACGTATTGAACGGCGCGTAGCAGGCACGCCTACAGAATGTCTGTAATCTTCAGTATAATAAATATAGAAATTAATTATTCATTTTAGGAAGTATCTTCCGCAACGGGTTGTCACGCAGTAATATTAATGATATAATTTTATTAATATTGAAAATAAAACAATTCGTCCACAGATACGACTTTGTTGTAACGTCCGTACACGACTTATCTAACTACCTAATGACGACGACACTATCCACTAGACCAAACAGACTGCATGGATTTCTCTTATTTTAATTCCATAATAACTGCTTCGGGGATAACAGTTACATGGATAACAAATGCAGTCTTGACGGAGTGACATGATTTGAATGATACTCAGTATTAGGGGGTCTCGAGGTCGCTGATTATAAGTCTAAACTCAAAATTCAGAACTTCAAAATAGCGGTCCAGAATGCAAAAAGTGACCACATTTCAATCACACTCGGTACTCAGGAGTTTTTGATGTCGCCCTAGCGGTGCCAACGCGTCTGGTCATTGTGAAATTAAGTCGCGGTCGTCTCGCTGATCGTGGTTGCAAACGTGTCTTTCATACACATCTAGTGTTAGTCGCTTGACTACTGCGAGAATATGGATACACTGCGATACAACTCGTTGCTTTGTGCAAGCTTTGCACCCCTGCAACCCCTGACTGTCTGCAGAGCAACCCTCATACAACTATAGAACGACGATGTTCCTACTTAAAAAGTTCTATCGATTCTGATAGTCTAATATAAAATCCAATAAAAAATTTGGTTCGTAAATATAGGATACATTATCTGATTTTCCTTATAAAAATAAGGATGCAAAGTGGAACCTTGCACATTGCTTCCTCATTATTTTCCACCTTTGATGAAGTCACCCTGAAAAAAGGTTTACTAAAATAAAAAATTTATTAAAAATTAGAAGAACCATCTTTGCCGATTTGGTGTAATCCCTTAAAGTCGAAAGTGCCCGGAAATGAAGAGTCCCTCATAATGAGCGTGTACAGGAAAAAAGCGAACTAAGTATCTAAATAATTAACTAGAGCATGTAACGAAAGAACTTACTATTTAACTAGCTAAGACGTAAAGAATCTACTAAAAAATCTTTTTGTAGATTCTTTTCGTTGGTTAGTTATTACGTAATTAGGTGGTTAGTTAGTTAGTTCGTTCTTTCGTTACCTGCGTATATTTTTGTTATTGGTCCTTATAGGATTTAATTCGTTTTTTAGAGCGTTAGATAGTTTCTCAATAGTGAGCGACAATCAAAATCAACTTTCGAGGTGACGGGACTATACGGAATATTTGTGGTTGTTTTACGTTGTACGGATGTTTAATATCCTGGAAGAAAATATAGATAACATATTTTAAAGAATAACTTGATGCATGATCAGATAAATGAATTGTTACTTCACTATATTAAATAAGTTGTAATTCTTGGAAAAATAATTTTTCATTAAGCAACATAATATTATCGTTTAGACCGTATCGAATACTGAATCGAATGTGACTATAGAAAACGACTTGATTCCTATTATGAGTTCTAAGCATCATATTCATATTAGAGCATAAACTTCATATTATTATAGATAGACGTGCTGATTATTTAATTATATATATATAGATAGGTGTAGAACACCTAACAGTTCAATGTTGCATCACTTATGAACCTCGTAAATGGATTTTATAGATGAAAAGGGATAACAAGTTTTTTAAGAATATGATATATCATATTCTTAAACGTTTACGTTATGGTAAAGTTTCCATTTTTTTTAATTAGTAATACACATAACTTGACTATCTAGTCAAGTTTAAGACGAAATGTAAATATTTTTTTACTTCCTCATAGAGGAAGCTGTTTTCGTGAAAAAAGTTTTTTCCGCGATTTTGATGTCAGAGTACCAGGTCTATAAATATGAAACGGGAATTTGCCCATAGATGGCCCTAGCTGTCAATGTAGTTACCGTCAAACCGCGTCATTGGCGCCATTTCCTTGTTGACATCTCTGACAAAGATTTTCAACTCACAACAATACAAGTTTCATACAACAGCATAGTTTGTAATAGCGTTAAACATGTCGAATTTTGTGCCTGGAAACTACGATTTGCGGACAGCATTCATTTTCTGTTACCAATTGAAGAAAACTGCTGCAGAATCGCATCGAATGCTTGTCGAAGCTTACGGTGAGCATGTTCTTAGTAAATCACAGTGCTTTGAGTGGTTTAAAAAATTCAAAACTGGCGATTTTGACGTGAGACACGAAGAACGCGGAAGACCACCGAAAAAGTTTGAAAACAGCGAATTGCAAGCATTGTTGGATGAGGATGACGTTCAAACGCAACAACTCGCGGATCAATTAAATGTAACACAAGAAGCCGTCTCCATACGTTTGAAAGCCATGGGAAAGATCCAGAAGATGGGAAAATGGGTTCCACATGAACTGAATGAAAGATGGCAGGAAAACCGAAAAACCACTTGCGAAATGCTGCTCGCCAGGTACAAAAAAAAGTCATTTCTCCATCAAACTGTGACTGGCGATGAAAAGTGAATATATTTTGAGAATCCTAAGCGTAAAAGATCATGGGTAACTCCAGGCGAACCATCGACATCGACTGCAAGGCCAAATCGCTATGGACGGAAGACAATGCTTTGTGTTTGGTGGGATCAGAAGGGTGTGATCTATTATGATCTGCTAAAACCTGGCGAAACCGTTAATACTGAACGCTACCGACAACAAATGATCGATTTGCATCAAGCTTTACGTGAAAAACGACCAGAATATCAAAAAAGGCAACACAAAGTGATTTTGCTTCATGGTAATGCAACATCACACACAGCAAAACTGGTCAAGGAAACGACTGAGGCGTTTAGTTGGGAAATACTTTCGCATGCGGCTTACTCACCAGACTTGGCTCCGTCCGATTACTACTTATTTGCATCGGTAGGACACGCACTTTCTGAGCAGCGCTTTACTTCTTACGAAAATGTACGAAAATGGCTCGATGACTGGTTTGCCTCAAAGGAGCAACAGTTTTTTTGGCGTGGCATCCACAAATTGTCAGACAGGTGGGAAAAATGTATAGCTAGCGATGGGCAATACTTCGAACAAAATATTTTCTATCATTTTCATACATTAAACGTGTATTTTCTATACAAAAATTCCGGTTTCATATTTATTGACCTGGTACTTAAAAAGTCCCAAAACGTCGAAAAACCATATTTAGAAAAAATGTCCGTGCATGTTTTTTTTTTTAAGGGCCGAGATGCTTTATGCACCGTGGGTTAACCCGTCAACCCGTGTTTCGGACTCGCATGCATGCTCTACCGACTAAAACTCTAGCCTCCTTCATTGACCTTTATCTAACCACCGCGGGACCGCCGCTAAGCATCACTTAGCTCTCTTCTTCTGTGGATGTTAGCTGTCTCTGCTGATTTTCAAAGAGGAACAACCCTTGTCGCTGTTATCCTTCTCCTCTTTTTTTTATTCTCGGACTCGAGAATTTTTAGTTCGGACTCGAGCAGGGAGGAAAGTAAACTAGGCTTCAGTAGCAGGTAAAAGTAGGGTTTATTAAAAAAGCATGATGTTAATTATGCGATACATAAGAGGAACATAAATATAAAGTTCCTTTGTATGACTTCGATCCCTTTTTCTGGTATTCCGGCTACCACGCGCCTTACAATTATTCATTCCCAGGCTCTTGTATGCCTTTATATTCGTGTACGCTGAGATGGAGAATTTAAAGATATGATTCGCTTTTAAAAGAAATTATAAGTGTCTGTGGATAATTCTTTTTACCCGCTAGGTTCGCTAGATAATTTATCTGAGCACGCGTACGGTCGCTCGATGTTCGCTCCCTACGTCACGGCACCCTTGGTGGGAGTGGAGCTCCCGCCTGGTATCTTCTTGAAGGCCTACTCGCTCGCTCACCTGACCGCCGCTGCAGTCCGGCGTCAGCGAGATGCACTCGGAGTGCGTGCGCAAGTGCTCGATATATCAGGACCGGACCTTGTTAAATCGAATGCTATATTCTCCCTGAGATATTATACTTACATTTGAATTATTTTTCTTTTTCTCTACGCTATCATGGTAGATTTTAGGCTGGTCATTTAAATGTATGATTTGCTGTAGGCTTTCGATTCTGTGGGATATGCTAGCCTGCTGGATTGTTTGTCCTTGGATGCCAGTGTGAGTCCGCTTTGTTGTTGTTTTTGATAAAGCTTTAGTTTGATCTGGTCTAGATTAACGGCTTGTCAGGAAAGGACGAAGGTATAGAGAATAAGACACACAAATTATCATATAATATAACACTTTGTTCTTTAATGATAATTAGATGATACAGCGATACTCTCTCTTAGCATGACGGAAGACGACTGAGGAAATTGGCCGCCGCTTTCAGCACCTCGCACGATCCCGAACGCAGTCGGAGATACCCGAAGCTAAGCGCGTCGTACGGTGGCTGTCTCTTCCTTGTCGTACGCGAGAAACCAACTGCCTCAATAGTTTTGATGGCTCCGCAGGACGTTGAACTCGAGCGCAGCATAGGCTCAGCTGCTACCCGTCTAGTGTGGGTCTGACGTTTACAGCTGGGCTCTGTGTGTACCAGTGCGGCTGCAGCTAGCGATGACTCATTTGGTCTTCCTTCCTGGTAGCTGGACTTCTGCGCTGGCGGGATCTGCGAATAAAAGTGTTCCCCGAATGCCAAATTTCTGGTCTTTTTATACCAGTATTCCCTCTGTTCGCCCTATGCTTTCGATATTACTATAGCTGGTGGCGGTCCTTTAGCCCATCCCCTGTAGCCCACGGATAGCCTTGGTCTTTTTAAAATTCATCGTTGGTCTTTAACGTTGGTTACTTGTGCTTTTTCAAACGAATAACGGGACTTTGCCTCCGACATGCCGGTCTACATGGTGTCAGTGACGCGCGGTAGTGGTGCTTCGATGTGTGCACCGCGCGTTATTAGATGACCAATACGTTACAATACAGGGTGGCCGATTTATCTGAAGACATAGAAATATTTCGAAAACTACGCATCGGATCAAAAAACGTTCTGAATAAAATTTGTTCGCCTGGAAGGGGGTCATCTAACGATACCAAAGTAGACCCCTCACCCCTACCCCGGGGGGTAGGGGTGGGGGCAACTTTGAAATCGTAAATATGAACCTACCCCCTGGGGTAGGGTGGGAATTTCTCGAGATATTCACAAAAATCAGGTTTCTTGTGATTACAGCGCCATCTATCACGAATCGAAAAAAAAATGTTTCAGATAAAAGTTACTTATTTTTTTATGGGGAATCCGAATCTGCAATAAAAAATGAGGGTTCCCATTTACGATTTCAAAGTTGCCCCCACCCGCACTCCAGGGGATAGGGATGCGGAGAAGATGGATCGAGTTTCGTATCGCTGAATAGCTTTTTGAAAAATAAAAAATGTCTTTTTTCGATCCAATGTGTAATTTCTCGAGTTGTTCGCAAAAATCAGGTTTCTTGCGATTACACCGCCATCTATCACGAATCGAAAAAAAATGTTTCAGATAAAAAGTACTTATTTTTTTTTTGGGAATCCGAATCTGCAATAAAAATAGGGGTTCCCATTTACGGTTTCAAAGTTGCCCCCACCCCCATCCCAGGGGTTAGGGATGGGGGGAGGGTAGATCGAGTTTCGTATCGCTGAATAGCTTTTTGAAAAATTAAACATTTTTTTTTCTTTTTTCGATCCGATGTGTAACTTCTCGAGATATTCGCAAAAATCAGGTCCCTTGCGATTACAGCACCATCTATCACGAATCGAAAAAAAAATGTTTTAGATAAAAGTTACTTATTTATTTATGGGGAATCCGAATCTGCAATAAAAAATAGGGGTTCCCATTTACGATTTCAAAGTTGTCCCGACCCCCACCCCAGGGGGTAAGGGTGAGAGGTCGACTTTAATATCATTTTATGACCCCCTTCCAGGCGAACAAATTTTATTCAGAACTTTTTTTGATCCGATGCGTAGTTTTCGAAATATTTCAATGTCTTCAGATAAATCGGCCACCCTGTATATATACAGGTAAAATACACACATATATATATATATATCAGGAGTACAAATTGAAAATGCGGGATTTTTTTCTATTTTTGAACGTTTATTCTGAAAAAATGGTAACAAATGAATTATTCAAAGTATTGTCCATCGCTAGCCACAACTTTTTCCCATCTTTCTGGCAATTTACGGATACCGTCGCGAAAAAATTCGGCCGGCTTGGCTGCTATCCAGTCATCGACCCATTTTTGGGCTTCTTCGTAAGAATGGAAGCGCTGGTCAGCTAGGCCATGTGTCATCGATCGGAAAAGGTGGTAATCGGAAGGAGCAATATCTGGGCTATACGGCGGGTGGGGTAAGACTTCCCATTTCAGCGTTTGTAGGTATGTTTTGACCGGCGCTGCAACATGTGGCCGAGCGTTGTCATGTTGCAAAATTACTTTGTCGTGTCTTTGCTCGTATTGTGGCCGTTTTTCTTTGAGTGCGCGGCTCAAACGCATCAATTGAGTTCGGTATAGTGCTCCTGTGATGGTTTCGTTCGATTTCAATAGCTCATAATATACCACACCCAGCTGGTCCCACCAAATACAGAGCATGAGCTTGGCGCCGTGAATATTTGGTTTGGCCGTCGATGATGATGCATGGCCGGGGTAACCATATGATTTTTTGCGCTTCGGGTTATCGTAATGGATCCACTTTTCATCACCAGTGACAATGCGATGCAAAAAACCCTTCCGTTTTTGCCGTTCGAGCAGCAGTTCGCATGCAAAAAAACGGCGCTCGACGTCTCTCGGCTTCAGCTCATACGGCACCCAATGTCCTTGCTTTTGGATCATTCCGAGGGCTTTTATACGATGGGAAATGGCTTGTTGTGTCACTCCCAATGAATCTGCGAGCTCTTGTTGAGTTTGACACGAGTCTTCATTGAGTATTGCCTCCAATTCAGCATTCTCAAACTTTTTCACTTGGCCCGGCCGCTCTTTGTCCTCAACGTCAAAATCACCACTTCTAAACCGCATAAACCATCTCTCGCACGTTGAAACCGATGGAACATGACTCGGATAAGCCTCGGAGACCAATCGATGTGCTTCAGCAGCACTTTTCTTCAAATTAAAGAAGTAAATTAAAACTTCCCGCAAATGCTGTTTTGTTGGCACGAAACTCGACATATTGAGAGCTCAAAAAAACTATGAATTTGACACTGCGACAAATTGACACATACTGAAAATTAAAGCTATAAGACGTAGCTTTGACATGAACATAGTCACAGTACTGCCTGATGCGTATAGCGTTAGTAACGCCATCTGTTATCAAACCCGCATTTTCAATTTGTACCCCTGATATGTGTGTGTGTGTGTATTTTAGATCGATAGCTTAGAATTTGCGTATAAGATTGATCATCCCGTTTTCGAGATATAGCCTTTTCAATTTACAATCAAAAATTGTGACATCAAAATCTCGAAGAAATATTTTCCACGCAAACTATGCTTCCTCTGTGAGGAAGCAAGATATACGACACAAAGCTTCCTCTATATGAAGAAGAACAATACAATTTTAACTCGATTGAACGATTTTTCAGAGGTCGTTGATGCCTGCACGTCAATCCCGAGTCTCCAGATGGGCGAGTCAACAGCGAACATAGCCACCGACATGGATATTTTATCGTACAAGGTTCCTCTGGGTGTAACAGCATCCATTTGTCCTTTTAACTTCCCGGCTATGATTCCCCTGTGGTCATTTCCGATTTCGGCCGCCTGTGGTAATGCTGCGATCCTCAAGCCCTCTGAACGAGTTCCAGGGGCATCAATGATACTCGCCGACCTCTTCACCAAAGCCGGCGCACCACCTGGACTTCTCAATGTCATTCACGGGCAACACGAGGCTGTAGATTTTATTTGTGAACATCCGGATATCAGGGCCGTCTCTTTCGTCGGTTCGGATCCGGCAGTATGGGTTCATTTTTAATTTAACCGAAGTCGAGGTCTCAACAATACTACCAACGAATAACATTTCCAACTTTCTTTTCAGGGTAAATACATTTACAAGCAGTGCGGTGCACACGGAAAGCGAGCACAGTGCAACATGGGTGCAAAGAATCATTGCATCGTTATGCCTGACGCGAACAAAAACAAGAGCCTCTCTCAAATAGCTGGTGCAGCTTTCGGTGCTGCAGGTCAGCGTTGCATGGCTTTGTCTGTAGCCATATTTGTTGGCGAATCCAAGGCATGGATTCCCCAATTGGTAGACGCAGCAAAGAGGCTCAAAGTTAACGCAGGACATGTTCCCGACACGGATATCGGTCCTGTCATTTCTCCGCAGTCAAAAAAACGGATATGTGAACTTGTGGAATCCGGCGTTAAAGATGGAGCGCGCTTAGACCTTGATGGTAGAGGGATTGTGGTTTCGGGATACGAGAATGGAAATTTTGTTGGTCCGACGATTCTCACTGATGTCAAGGTTGACTATTGAAAATTCCAAATATTTGTATTTCATTTATACATCACTTATATAGACCCTGACAGCCGAAATAGCAGGAGTGTGCACCAAGCCCTTTCGATAATATCGCATTGATTAAGGTGAAATGATACACTCCGTTCCTCTTAAAAATCCAAATCGATTGAACTTTTGTGTGCTATCGCAAAATAAGTGCGCGAAGTGAATAAAGCTGCATGTTAATACTAATTTTTCAAAAAAGTTTACAATCTTATTATCATCTGAGTCCCGCTATAGAAAAATTATAATAAATCTACAAACTCTTTTACAAGATTTGGTTAAACATCATTCACCATGTGCACTCATTTTAAGTGAATTTCTAAAGTTTTACTCAATTGTGATTGATTGCAATTGAGAAAATACTGATTGGCGTTATGTGTTATTTGACCTTCAAGTGTGTTCGCATTTGTCATACATTTTCGACATACGATTTTTATCATCTCGTGAATATTAATTAATATAAGTCGTAGCGCATTTATACCATATTTAGTATGTGCTCTGTACTGTGCTGTGTATTATTCTGTTGCTCGTTTATGCATTGTGCACAAAACAGGTGCTGCTAATTGCGCGAAAAATTTTTAAACTCGGTATTCCGTTTTCGAAAATGTGTCGATAAATGCAGACGCACCCAAGGTGATGTGAAACAGAATCAGCCGGTAACAAAAAAATAATAATTTTTTTTCAAGAGTGTTGAATATTTAGGAGCAAACGCGAATTGTTAGAGTCCATCTATCTGTTGCATAGACGATAATAATTGACGTTTTCTTCGAAAGATCTAGCACCCTTGAATAAACGGATTACAATTGTTACTATGGACTGGACACATGACGAGCGGAGGAAGGGTGTATCACATTGCCTTGAGGATGGTTGATGTGTTTCACACAAGTCAAATCAATGCTTGATTTTGAAAAGCGTTTCTACAATTGTTGGTGGATTAATTAACTGTTTTGGTGATAATAGCTCATTTTGTTCATTCGAAGATGCTCTGTGAATTCACCGATGAGATTCTTTTTATAGAATTAGTTCTTTAAAAGTAACAACCGTTTGCTTATCCGGAATTAATCAAACAAATGTAACTTTTGTAACTTTTAAACTAATTATATAAAAATATGTATGCTTTATCAATTTTCAGTCACATATGAAGTGTTACACCGAAGAGATTTTCGGACCCGTTCTCGTATGTATGTACACCGATAGCCTAGACAGAGCAATAAATATTATTAATAAAAACCAGTATGGTAATGGCACAACAATCTTCACGAACAACGGAGCCACGGCGAGGGGCTTTACAAGTAAAATCGAGGCCGGTCAAGTTGGCGTTAATGTTCCGATTCCCGTTCCTCTGCCGATGTTCAGTTTCACCGGTAACAAAGGTTCCTTCCTCGGTGACAATCACTTTTATGGAAAATACGTGAGGACTATAATACCGAGACATCAGTTACCACCCGAACTTTTGATATAAAAATATTTTTACAACAACTAAAGAACTAATGATTTACTTTGCAGGCAATCAACTTTCACACTCAAACAAAAACGATCACCCAACTTTGGAGATCCGGAGATGCCAACGAAATCGCTTCCTCGACCGCTATGCCTACCATGCAATAGAATTTATTTCAAACGTGCACTGCCAACAAAGAACCGTTTCTAAAGATCTTTTTGTTCCGATGATGGTTTATAAGTCCCGAATCCTGAATTTCTGGGATTATTTACGCATTCCAGTCAATATATTTACTCATAATGTTATATCAATGTGTCTTCCACGATTGTTACGACAAATTGACAATCATACATTACCGTAATCTTAATTATTATCTGCACAGAAAGGCTGATGTGTGTGTTGTGTGCTGTTTCATATTTTTAACAATATTTTTATACATTATATCTATAAAATAAAGTACGTAAGTGTCGGGTGATGCTTTTATTGAGTGCCTTAATTTTCAGAAAAAAATTTACGATAACTCGATTATTTTTACAAGTTGCATTGCCCCTTGAAAACTTGGATGTGAAATCAAAGACATTGAAACCTACTGAAGTCGTTGGATATTAAGGATGCGCGTGCGTATCAGATTCGGTAAATTCTTGGTGGAGGTTTCCGCGACTGTTTACAGGATATTCTCCCAGGTGAGATTCTGCCTGGCCCAGATCAACATCGCTGCTCCTGAGACTTTCACCAAAAGAAATTTAATTGATGGAATTAGAACTGCTATTTGAGAAGTTTGAATTGTAAGTCTAACTCGGATCGTTTTGTTGGTGAATTACCTCGACGCCGGTGTAACTCGTCATAAGATATTCGTTCAAATTCTTTCATTAAATCAATGTACTGGATACGACCGGCCGTGGGTGCATGCATGAATCAAAACGTTATCTTTTTTATGCACCAGAAAAAATGTTCGATTTTCTATTGCACTGTCATGTAAAGAAATCTATGTTTTGACGAAAGTATTTTTTTTCGAAAAAAATATGTACGAAGTAGATGCTACTGGCGTAATAGCAATTCCTGAGTTATGACTTCTTACTCCCGTAATGCTCCTGCTGTAAAAATATTTAATTTAATATATATATAAATTAGGAGTATCAGCATCCTTCATACACTCCGTGATGTTTTCTAAGCGTTCAACACCAAAAATAATTTATTATTTTATTTCTAACGTGGATTCTAGTATAGAATAATCTAACAGTCGATTTTTTTTATTTAAACACTTTTTTTCCGTACAAACTTCGTATGTGGTGATAAAGTAAAGAGTGCGAATGACATGTTGGTACCTCCAGTGCTGACAACTTGTCGCGGAGGGTGTGGGTTTTTTGACGTTGCAGCAAGAGAGGGGGGGGGGGACAAAATCTTTGATCACATTAATATTGATTGGTTATAATACAATTTGAAAAGTCGATCGGCACATATTATTTTTTGTCATAAAGTTATTAAATATTTTGTTTATATCGATTTCCTCGGCGACGTCATTATGAATGTGTAACACAACTATGCTATTCAATCGCGACTGGGACATGGTCGATTTAAAATAATTTTTGAGTCTACGCAGAGCCGAGAAAGGTCTTTCGGCAGTACATGTCGCAGGGATAGTTAATATTAATGTTACGAATTTTTACAATTCTGACAAGAGTTCTAATAAAGCCTTCCGGTTTCCCTTCAGTTTTCAGAATAACTTTGAAATTATCTAATTTTATATTCCTCGCTTTTACTGTATCGATCAACATATCACGATAAAGTAATAATTTATATGTATCCAAATTGTTTTGATAAAAATTCTGAATAATAGTTAAATCGCTTTCATTGCTAATAATGAAATTTTCACAGTAGTTCGAAAACTCGAGTGTTTTAGATTGGAAGCGTTCATTTATCGACAAAATTATGTGATCAGCGATTTCAAAGTATATATTTCTATAATATTCCTTGAGATTGTTGAATATGCGTAAGCCGTTTTAAATTTCTTAGGAGCTATTCGTTGACGAGGTAACTTCGGCTCTTCTAATTCGAGTTTTTGTGCATGAGTGTTCGCAATCTCCCATAATGAATCGAACCGTGACTCTCAATTAGATAATGCAATCTAGCGTCAGCATTACTTTTTGGTGAGACTCATTTGGACTGAGGTCTTCTAAAGCTCTGTATTTAAATTTCCAATCCTGTCTAATACTTTAACAGCTAATTGGAGCGAATAAAAGAACTTAAAACCTTCTAGTAATTTTTAAAAATCTTCAGCCTTGCCACTGTCACTTGTCTTCTCACTTTTTATTCTTCTAAAAACATCAGAATTGCTTAAAAATTGGTAATTATTGTTTTTAGTGATCTCATTCTCATACTTAATCTGGAAATATGTCATAAAAAATTAAATAAATTGAAGCTTGTCAGAGTTGTAGTTTTTAAATTGTGTTTTATGGATATCACTTGCTGTTTATTCCCTAGATGGCAGCATTATTCAGTTCATAGTTTTTTCAAGTACACATGACTCTATGAATCAATCGATCTACCAAAGCGAGCTAAGAACATGTGTTTAGTTTTATTACTTTGTCATTAATAAAAAATCTTTTTGTTAATTAAACATCTGAAATTATTTACCCATAATTCCACATATAAACGACAGGTTATGGACCCAGAAACGTGTTTTGGGTAATATTTTCGGAAAAAGAAGTGAAAATAAGACAAAATTTTGTTAGGTTATATCCAGCCGTGTGCGAAGTGAAAATTGTAACCGTCGAGCAAAATTGTTGAGAAGATGGATTCAGAATTGTCCAGAGTAAGCAAATTACAAGAAATTGAAAACTGGAATCTATGGAAATTCCAGATTCAGATAATTTTGAAGTCAATTGAAGCATGGGACATAGTAAATGGCACAGACAAACAACCTGCACCCGTGGGCACAGATGCGATGGCTGCTGAGAAAAAGGAAAATGCCGAAGCGATACGTAAGTGGAATAAAACCGACGCACAGTAGACGCAGAGCCCGAAATCGTGGCAGTAAATACAAATAACCTCCGATCGGAATGAAAATTGGTATGCAGGGGTTTTTAAGGTCGCTGATTACGAATCTGAAAGCTAAATTATTGTAAACAAAATGGCCGATCCAATATGGCGGACATGGATGTTAAAAAGGTGTCCGATCTTGACAAAAATTGGTATATGCGGGTTTTTAGGGTCGCTTATTACGAATCCGAAAGCCAAATTATTGTAAACAAAATGGCCGATCCAATATGGCGGACATGAATGTTAAAAAGGTGTCCGATCTTGACAAAAACTGCTATATGTGGGTTTTGAGCGTCGCTCATTACGAATCCAAAAGCCAAATTATTGTAAACAAAATGGCTGATCCAATATGGCGGACAAGTATGTTAAAAAAAATTAAAAATTTTCAAAAAAACTCCCTCCTGCCGTACCACTCAAAAAAGGATGAAATAATTTACTTATTTAGTATGACGTTTTCGTATACAATGATATATAACTTGCATTAGTTATTTGAATTTTAATTATTATAATTGAATTGAACAAAATTGATATACGCGGGTTGTGAAAGTGACTGATTGCGAATCAGAAAGCCAAACAATTTCGAACAAAATGGCCGATCCAATATGGCGGACATAAATGGTAAAAAGGTGTCAGATCTTGAAGAAAATTGATATACGCGGGTTGTGAAAGTGACTGATTACGAATCAGAAAGCCAAACAATTTTGAACAAAATGGCCGATCCAATATGGCGGACATAGATGGAAAAAGGTGTCAGATCTTGACAAAAATTGGTATACGCGGGTTTTTAGGGTCACTGATCACGAATCCGACAGACAAATTATGGTACACAAAACGTATCCTGTTAAATGGATGAGATATAATATAAAATATAATAATCATAATAAAATAAACGTGAGCCGTGCCTTCTACGGAATTAATATTTTTATTTTCAAAATACATTATTCTCGAAATCGTGTAATCGAATTTAATTTTTAGTCGAATGGAACATCGGATTCGGAGTCGCCGTCGTCGATGTCGGAACCATCTACCGAGCTTGTATCGTCCACAAGACCCGATTCGATGTTATTTGTGACGAAACCTTGATGTGCTGCAGCATTGATAGTTGGAGCGAGCAGCATCGCGACAGCTTCCGGCGACAAACTTTTTAGTGGTTTCTTCGGTAGTTGCCGGATGCTAGATATGTACGGGTCTGAAGAAATTAGCAGCCGGTGGAAAACATCTTGCATTGTTTTTATCCTGGAAGTTTTTCGCGAGAAGTTTTCTCGGTATCGTTTAATATCTTTATTTCGAGCTTCCTGAGCGTCTTCGGATAATTCGCCGATTGGTAAAAGCGCATGAGCTATTATCAGTGAACCGTGAATTAATAGCTTGTGTACCGAAGTAGGCATGTGGCACCAAGGGTATAATGCAACGATAGTTCTTGCCGTTTCAATAGTATACTGCTCAAATAGTTCACAATTTATCTTGTGGCCACACGAGATAACTTGTAGGATAACGTAGAAACGGTTAATTACTTTTTCGTTGACCCCGGTTATCAAAGCAGAAACCTTCCAATTCTCAAAAAATCGCCGAGCTGTGTTGCCATCATTGCTGCTGCCGTATCCAGGCTTCGGACGATCAATGCTTAGACCCAATTCGCTCTTGAATTCGCGTTGAATCCTCTTCTTGGTTTCTTCGGTAATTTTTTTTTCTTCGGAACTTCGTGCTTGCCATTTTTTAATGCCGAGTTTGTACGACAAATGTATGCAATACTCGAAGCACCGTATCCACACATGCAGTGTCGACAACCCGAACTTCAAATTCGTTTCAACGACCTCCTTTTGCAACATAACGTCGATGGCATTAAAATCTTTGCTGGTTGCTCCACACAAATAGCACCGTTGAGCAGATTTCGTCGATGACACAGCATTGCAAACTTTACCATCTATCATGGTGAACGCCAACTTGTACGTTATGGAGATATCTTTTCCACTTACTACAGTTTGGAGTGGACTAAGCGACTTTATTTGTGCTTCGACAATTCCAACTTCATTTAGTGTGGACTCTGTGTCTTCGTGCAGAAACTGTAGTCTAAGCGGCCTACAAAATCGTGGAGACGAGGGCCTAGGGTTCTTCCAAACCATGATTTCTGCTTTTGTTTGTTGATCAATGCAGATGAGTTGTAATGGCACAACCGAAGTAAAAAACACATGCGCATCTGATTTGCTATCATCAGTAAAAGTCTGCTTATATTCACTTTGCCCAGAGCTTCCATCGCAACCCCATTTGCAAATTAAATCCATATTACGAGCATTACCGTTAGTCAAGGTTTCAACGACTTATGTTTGGACGAGTAAAATACGTTTAACTGTATGATCTAATAATGCCTGCAATTCGACTTCTGCACTCGTCTCTGTAATGGTAATTGCGTCAGACCGAGGATAACAACGCTTTTTTGCTTCCACCACTTTTTCGTAAGACGGATATAGACGACAGTTATGTGCCAACGATATTTTTCTCATCGTTAGGTAAGCTCCCTTTGACAATTTACATTCGATCAAAGCGGAAAGTGCAGCCTCTTCCGATAAAGAGGTTTCACCCGTTACTGCATAAGCTTTTCGATACTTAGAAGCTCTTAAAGGACTCGTCATTGTTACGTCCTTAACAACTTTCGAAGCGTCTAATTGTCCCGAAGCGCAAAGGCTCATTTGAGTAGCGTATGCTAATTCTTCCGGGGTTGAGGATTTACGAATATCTTCGGTCTTCTTTCGTTTTGACCTTTCACTTGCCGATGTAAACTCAAGGGACGGGCGGCCTCTTTTACTACCTGGGTCTTTCTCAACAGTGTCTGTAGGTACGGCAAAATATACCTGCCCGCTAAGCCATTTACTGTTTTTCTTGAAGAAAATGTCCGATGTTCTATTAGCTTCTTGCCACCTGGTTCTTATTTTATTAAACAGCATTGAAAAGGCGGTTCTCGAGTCCTCAGGCACCACAACTTTACGTCCACTTTTCTCGGAAATTTTAGTTTCCACGAAATTCAATAACGTAGCGAAATTATTGTTCAAATTATCCTTTATAATAAGATATAATTCTTTCCTCGTCAAATGTACTCCTTCGTAATGGGACCCTGTAATAAAGACATAAAATTGTATAGAATTTGTGTTGAAGGATCAGATCAAAATTTTAATGAATTTTAATTATTGTAACAAATAAGTAGCCGCAATAATTATTCGTATTTTTTTTTTGAAAAGTACATAAAAAACAACAGTTATGAAAAAAAAATTGAATTTAGACTATTATGAAAGAAGTTATGAGCAAAAAAACATAAACAAATATTTTTTGAACGGGTGACCAAAAACATCTCAAAATGTACCAGAAGCCGATTTTTGATGAGTACATGAAAATATGACAAAATCAAGGGAAAAAAAATTGAACTGTCCGATTTGGCGTGGAATGCCCCATATATACCTATATATATAATAAAAATGTATCAAATATAAATAAAATGTGACGATTCAAATTAATTACTTTAGTATATACTTACATATATATGTATTGTTGTATGTCTACAAAAATAGATATATAAATGATTTACTTGAATTTGTATTTTGTATATATATATGTATATATATATATATTATATATGGTATATGTATGGATATAGTCCTATTGCTCAAGTAGCAGCTGTTCAATGGCCCCATGGCATGGCGTATGGCGCCGCGCGCGCGTGCACGGTCGGCAACCGCCTGTTTTACGTTGCCAAAAACCATAACAGACAAAGTTAGGCAGCTCTAGGCAGCTTATTCCTGTTAATTTCGCAAGCTTATATAATAAACTAAAGGCCTAGACATTGGCTGTCGCAGAATATGGCAGAAAGTATAACTTTTCGGATAGTTGAAAATATAAGTTTACAAAATTCTTTCACTTTATTTATGCAGTAGTTTATACTACACTTCAATAATTTACATATTTATTTTAAACTCAACCAATGTAAAAATATCTTCTACATACCTCCAGAAGTCGTATCCATGTCTCCGGATTGATTTAAAACACTTCACTTTAAAGTTATCGATTTTATAAGTCACGGTAGTTTTCGCTCGTTCAGCGCGCGATGCGAACACTCGTCTCGAAGGCTAACTTCCAACTGACGCAGCGACGAAGGTATACGGTGAAAAAGGTTCCCCTTTTACAATTTAACGCAGCCATTAGTCCTCTACCTGACTGCCTGCTCAAATATCCCGATTGTAAAAATTTTTTTCTGACTTTTCTGCCACGATTTCGGGCTCTGCGTCTACTGTGCGACGGGCTAGCGCAAAAGGTAATCGTTACCACAATATCTGAACAAACGATGATGCATATTTTGACCTCGGGGGATTCTGAGGCAATGTGGAAAAAGCTAACCAATATATATGAACAAAAATCAGAATCTACAATCCACATTTTACGGCAAAAGTGGTTTACATTGGCTAAAGATCCTTCACATGATATTGCAGCACATATCTCAAAAATTGAAGATATATCTAATAGACTACAGGCAATGGGAGAGAAAATTGAAGATAAGGGAGTAATGACCAAAATTCTCATAACTTTGCCACCAAATTTTGACCATTTTATCAGTGCCTGGGAATCAACAGCTGCCACTGATAGAACGTTAGCCAACCTAACCTCGAGATTAATAATTGAAGAGATGAGACAAAGTCAAAGAGAAGTAGAAATTAATGCACTTGCTTCTAATGTAAGAGTAAGCAGTAAGAATCATTTTTCCAAAAATAATATTGGTAACAAAAATACTCAGTATGTTAAGAATAAAAACGATGAACGGAAAAATAATAAAAGAAAACCTGGAAAATGTAATTTTTGTCATAAACCTGGACATTGGGCAGCAGAATGTTGGAACAATCCAGAAAGTAAACAATATAAATTTAAAAATTCCAAAGTTTCAGGAGAAGAGAGAGGTAAAGCTCTTATAAGCGAAGCATTTGCCTCAGTACAAAAGACAGCGAAAACTACAGTCGAGGCCTAGTATATGGACACTGGAGCGAGCGATCACATGACTCATAAACTAGAGTGGTTCATAAACTACACACCAATGAAAGATGACATCAAAATAAAAATTGGAGACGGAGAAACCATTTCAGGCAAAGGTCGAGGTAGCATAAACATTCAGCATTTAATGGAGAAAAATGGACAGAATGTCACCTTTCAAATGTACTCTACGTGCCTAAGCTGAAATACAATCTCTTTTCTGGCGGTGTGGCCTTGGATAAAAATTTAACTCTAGAAGCTGATAAAAGAGTCTGTAAATTCATTAAAGAAGGCAAAACCATAGCTGTAGGTGAGAGACAAAACAAATTATTTGAAATGAAAATTAAGATAATGCAAATCAAAGATGGCGAAGGAAGTGCTGATGAATATCAAGCTTGTATAGCTGAGAAAAGTTCCTTTCAAGAATGGCATCAAAAATTGGCTCATCAAAACTACACTCAAATTAAAAAGATTTTGAAAAATTATGACATTAATCCAAAAGGAGATGGCAAAATAGTCTGTGAGCCTTGCGCATTGAGTAAAATCCACCGACTACCTTTTCCTCAGCAAAGCAGTACAAAAACCAGTCGCATTGGCCAAATAATCCATGCAGATGTGTGTGGACCACTACCAGAAAGGTCATTCACAGGTGCAAAGTATTTTCTTCTATTGAAGGATGATTACTCACATCACAGAACCGTATATTTCTTGGGTGCAAAATCGGACGTACTGGAGTGTCTAAAAGACTATATAAAGAAAACAAAAAAACATTGCCCCAGAGGAATAGAAATTTTTAGATCTGACAATGGCCTGGAATTTGTCAATCAAGAAGTCACAAAATTGATGAAAGAATATGGAATTTCTCACCAAAATTCAGTAGTCTATTGCCCTGAGCAAAATGGCAAAATAGAACGCGAAAACAGAATTGTTGTAGAAGCCGCTCGAACAATGTTACATGCTGCAAAATTTGAACTTAAATTCTGGGCAGAAGCAGTAAACACTGCCGTTTATATTTTGAACTGCACAGGAACCAGTAGCATTAAGAATCAAACACCATATGAAATTTGGTACAACAAGCGACCAGATATTCAGGAATTCCATATATTTGGACAGAAAGTTTACGTGAAATTGCCTGAAAATAAAGTAAAGAAGCTAGACCTGAAAGGGGAAATAGGTTACTTTGTAGGCTACGGCGATACTGTAAAAGGTAACAGAGTTTGGATCCCAGAGGAAGATGATATTTTTGTCAGAAAACATATTATCTATACAGGAAAATTAATGGAATCTACTAAAGAAAATCAAAATCAAGCACTATTGCATCTCCCTGAGGAAGAAAATATACAATTCAAAAATAGTCAGGCTGAAAGAAAAGATGACGAGCAAATTGAAGAAAATTTAGAAAATCTTGAGTTACCTAACCAAATATCTGATTCAGACGAAGAAAATGAGAAATTTTGTACGCCAGAAGCCGAAAGGAGTACAGGAATACAACTAAGAGATCGATCCAAACTAAATAAACCCAAGAAATTAGAAGACTACGAAGTAGATTTAGATAATGTCTGTGATTATTGCATTGTAAACCCAGAAGAACCGCTGACTTTTCAACAAGCAGTAAATGGTACGAATGCACAAGAGTGGAAACAAGCTATGGAGGAGGAGATGAATTCCTTAAAAACCAGCAAAGTGTGGGAGCTTGTTGAAGCACCAAAGAACTCGACCATAGTTGAAAATAAGTGGGTTTATAAACTAAAAACTGATACGAATGGAAATATACAAAAATTTAGAGCCAGATTAGTATCCAAAGGCTGCTCTCAGCGTGAAGGAATAGACTTCAACGAAACCTTTAGCCCTGTAGTAAGGTTTGACTCCATCCGAATATTATCAACAGTGATCGTTCAAGAAAATTTAGTACTCAAACAGTTTGACGTAAAGACTGCTTTTTTAAATGGTGATATAGAGGAAGTTATATACATGAAGCAGCCAACAGGATTCAACGATGGTACAACAAGAGTATGTAAGCTGCTAAAAAGTTTATATGATTTACGTCAATCGTCTAGATGTTGAAACCAAAGAATAAAAGTTTTTCTAACAAACTATGGACTTAAACAATCAAAGGCTGATCCTTGTATATACATTTTAATCAAAAATAATCTGATAATACTCCTAGTGAGCATCTACATATCATAGATGATGGACTAGTAGCTGGAATCGACGAAGAGACTGTGAATGATTTTTTGTGTGCACTTGAGAAAGAATTTGATATCACTTCTGGCGATGCTGATACTTACCTTGGTTTACAGATTGAAAGACAAAACGATAGCTCTATTCTCTTACGTCAAAGTGCCTACACAAGAAAAATACTCAATAATTTTAATTTAGAGCAAGCAAATGCTCTTGCAATACCAGCCAATCCACATCAACAGTTGAATGTAAATTTAAATGATAATGAGAAGACTGAGTTAACAACTGCTCCCTATAGAGAAGCTGTGGGCAGCTTGTTATATTTATCAAAAGGTACGAGACCAGACATATCCTTTTCGGTTAGTATGGTTAGTCGATATATGGAAAAACCAACGAAATTGCATTGGAATGCAGTCAAGAGAATAATGAAGTATCTAAAAGGAACTGTTGATTATGGTTTGCACTTTAAGAAGCAGAAAACATTATCCTTACGTAGCTACAGTGATGCAGATTTTGCAGGAGATATTGAAACACGCAAATCAACTACAGGATTTATAGTTGTTTGGAGTGGATGTGTTGTTAGCTGGTATTCTCAAAGACAGTCTACAGTCGCCACCTCTACCACTTATTCGGAATACATTGCAGCCTTTCAAACAGTCAAGGAAATAGTTTGGCTCTTAAAGTTAATCGGAGAGATCTATCCTTATCAAAATATTGCTACAACTCTCTATATTGACAATCAAAGTACGCTTGAATTGATTAAAAATCCTGTTCTTCACAAACGAAGTAAACATATTGACGTACAATATCACTACATCCGAGAACAGTATGACAAGAAAGTTTTTCAACTCAAATACATCAACACCAAAGAGCAGACAGCAGATATCCTCACCAAACCCTTGGAAAGAAGAATCTTCGAATTTCATCGCAACAGAATATGCTCCAAACTTGAAAAGGATTCATACTGATTTTTTTAATCTGTAAAATTGTTTGTTCGATTTTGAATAATTTTGATATTCCATAAAACAGTGGGAGTGTCAGAGTTGTTTTTAAATTGTGTTTTATGGATATCACTTGCTGTTTATTCCCTAGATGGCATCATTATTCAGTTCATGGTTTTTTCAAGTACACATGACTATCTATGAATCACTCGATCTACCAAAGCGAGCTAAGAACATGTGTTTTGTTTTATTACTTTGTCATTAATAAAAAATCTTTTTGTTAATTAAACATCTGAAATTATTAACCCATAATCTATATATATAAAAAGAAAAGTCCTGACTGACTGACTCACTGACTCACTGACTCACTCACTCATCAACGCCCAGCCCAAACCCCTGGGCCTAGAAACTTGAAATTCTAGGGATATATTCCCTTCGTGTCGTAGACGCTCACTAAGAAGGGAATTTTCGAAATTTCACCCCTAAGGGGGTGTAAATGGGTGAAATATGTTTTTACGTATTTCTCAATATCTCTTAGGCACGATGAGATATCGCCTTGGTTTCTGCTTGCAAATTTTACTCATACAAATGTTGAGAAACTAATTTCTGGATTTTTAGAAATTCCACCCCTAAGGGGGTGTAAAAGGGATAAATCTGTTTTTACGTGTTTCTCCATATCTCTTAGGCACAATGAGATATCGCCTTGGTTTTTGCTTGCAAATGTTACTCATACAAATGTTTAGAAACCGATTTTAGGATTTTTAGAAATTCCACCCCTAAGGGGGTGTAAAAGGGATAAATCTGTTTTTACGTGTTTCTCCATATCTCTTAGGCACGATGAGATATCGCCTTGGTTTTTGCTTGCAAATGTTACTCATACAAATGTCTAAAAACTAATTTCAGGATTTTTAGAAATTCCACCCCTTAGGGGGTGTAAAAGAGTTAAATATGATTTTACGTATTTGCAAACAGAATTCTGCAAAGCATAATTCAGCATTTTGCCCTCATCGGCCGTAAAGGGCCAAATCCATATTTAAAAAAATCAAATAAATATGCATAAGACTGTATAAATATATAAAGAAGAAAAACAAGAGATCTAACAGTCATTATGACTGTTCATTTCGTAGAAATGGGCTTAAGGCGCACTATTGCCGAAATGCTGTCGTCTTCGATAAATATTTTATTTATTAACAAGTGTGTGCATCTCGATTTCGAGTGTATCGAATCGACAGAAGTCTCTTTTTTACGGTGATATGTTTTTGTCCGTTGTGGCTACATTCGTGTCGACAGCATTAATCTGTCAAACGGCAATTTCTGACCAAACGAGCAACAGAGCGTACGAGCAAAAGAGCGAGCAAGCGAGATCATTATCTAATATCATTATCATTATCATTTTGAAGAAAATAGTGTTTCCAAGGGATATATTTGAAGAGAAGTTATTGTAAGTAAAAAATTAAATAATATTTTTGTATGCTGACGACGATGATGGAGACGATGACAAAAAAGATGACGCTGGCCATAGACAGCAAACCTAAATGATACAGACGTGTAGTAGTGTCGCAGAAGGAGTTTAATAAAATTCAAAATTTAATACATCGTCGTCGTCGTCATCGACTCCATCATCGTCATCGTATTTATAGTCGTAGTCCTTGTCAGTGTCGTCTTTTTTGTCACTGATCTGAAGATAATTCGAAGTCTGCGGTAGCGACGGCAACCTTCTTTATTTATTTATTTATTTCTTAGCAGTGCTTTTGCATTGAAATAATAATAACAGCAACAATAATTGTTCGAATATATGTTAAGGACGTAGCAAAATAAAAAACTATCTTTTCAACCCTTTTGTAAGCATAAAGGAGCTAACCAGCCACGAGTTACGATGGCTAATTGTTCATTCGTTATATTTTTCTTTCATATGTGCTCTAACACGGTTGCTGTACCGGTTCGAGAGTCAAAGGCACAGTCGAAGGGCGACGGTTTAACGCTATAACAGTTTCTCAGAGCTATAAAGCGTACATTTTGATACCAATTATATACGTTTTTGTGCGGATGTAATTCCGCTTAGATGCTCCGACGAATATAATATCACATATCCTTCTATGTAATATAATTTGCATGCATTGATTGACTTGTGATACTCATACATATGCAAAGAAACCATCACTGTTCTCACATTTACTCGAGTATAAACAAATTTGCGCCATAATATTCATTTTTTTAAACATTAGAACCTAACAGCTTTAAAAATAAATCAATGCCCGAGACTCTTTACCAATATGGAGGCTCTTTACAATAATTAACTCGATGTAAAAAAATGAATGCATAATTCAGCATTTTGCCGTAATCGGCCCTAAAGGGTCAAATCCAGATTAAGTTAAAAAATAAAAAAAATCAAATAAATATGCATAAGACTGTATAAATATATAAAAAAGAAAAACAAGAGATCTAACAGTCATTATATGACTGTTTATTTCGTAGAAATGGGCTTAAGGCGCACTATTGCCGAAATGCTGTCGTCTTCGATAAATATTTTATTTATTAACAAATGTCAACGCGTGTAACTTTGTATAGCCGGACAGACAGACAAACATTCATCTTATATATAAAAAAAATGAATGTTTGTCTGTCAGTCTGTCCGGCCATACAAAGCTAAACGCGTTGACCGATTTCAACCAAACCTTACACGAATGTTGTTGAAGACCAAAGGAAGGCGACTGTATATATCGTACCCCTGAAAACCACCCCCTTCATCCCCTAAAAAAAGATTCTTAGTAAAATCTACACGCCTTCACCGATTACAACCAAACCAAGCACAAATATTGCTAAGAGCCTAAGGAAGGTCACTGAATATATCTCACCCCTGAAAACCACCCCCTCCATCCCCTAAAGAAAAATTCTTAATAAAATCCACACGCTTTCACCGATTACAACTGAACCAAGCACAAATATTATTAAGAGCCTAAAAAAAGTCACTGGATATATCTCACCCCTAAACCCCACCCTCTTCACCCCCTAAAAAAAGATTCTTCAAAAATATTCACGCGAATCAACTGATTTCAACCAAACCTTACACAAATATTGTTGAAGACCAAAGGAAGGCGACTGTATATATCTCACCCCTGAAAACTACCCTCTTCATCCTCTGAAAAAAATTCGTTTCATATCGTATCATATCATATCATATCGTATCATATCGTATTTCGTTTTGTGTCGTTTTTACGAATGTTAATTGGACTTAAAGTTTTTTCAATAACACTGTTATTTTTACGATTTTTGATAAATGATTGTTGACTTTCCTTAACAAAATGTATTATATGCTATTGAAAATTTTTGCGATATTTGAGAAATAATTTGTGAATTTTTTGCATATTGTATTTCTCTCTGTGCTGTCCCAGATAGCATTTTGACATGCAGTGTACAGGGTGTCCCAGCTACATACACCTCTTACGACGGGTTGCATACTCCTAGGAGCGCGCCCAAGCGCGCATCGAGCCGGTAATACAGAGCGTGACGGTATAATCACTCGCGTATCTTTACAAGAGTTTCAGTACAGCGAGTCGTCACGCTGTCAACCGCTTCGCATAATAACCCGAAAAAACGTCATATTTATAAAATATTTTTATTTTTAAATGTGTGTTTAAATGCTTGAAGATTAAAATGTTTATTTGGGTGTTTAAATGTTACAGAACGTTTAAATCTTTGAATATTTAAATGTGTTTAAATTATTGAAGGTTTAAATGGTGAAACGTTGCAGAAACGCAGTACGGATACGTTCTTTTAGTTGTCCTATCTATCAAAATTATGAATCGACTGCAAATTGTAGTTTGCTATGTTTAAAATTCAGTTTCGGCGAAACGCACATAATCCCGACGTGCGCACGAGTCTAAATTGAATCTTGAAGTTCGAATTTGCATAATTAATGTAATGAATTTAAACATAGCAGACTACAGTTTGCAGTCGATTCATAATTTTGATAGAAAGAACAACTAAAAGAAAGTACCCGTACTGCATTTCTGCAACGTTTCAACATTTAAACCTTCAATAATTTAAACACATAAAAATATTAAAAGATTTAAACGTTCTGTAACATTTAAACGCCCAAATAAACATTTAAAACTTCAAGCATTTAAACACACATTTAAAAATTAAAATATTTTATAAATATGACGTTTTTTCGGGTTATTATGCGAAGCGGTTGACAGCGTGATGACTCGCTATACTGAAACTTTTGTAAAGATACGCGAGTGATTATACTGACACGCTCTGTATTACCGGCTCGATGCGCGCTTGGGCGCGCTCCTAGGAGTATGCAACCCGTCGTAATGAGGTGTATGTAGCTGGGACACCCTGTATATACATTGCATATATACATCCGCGGATATGACATATCCTATGTACATACAGTGATACACAAACGACGTACATTGCATATCGTAGGGATATGCGAATGCAACGCGCTGTATGTTCAGTGGATATTCATACAATATACATATGTATATTAGCCGAACATTATATGTATATGTTCATATACATATAGATAGTTTCATCGTATACGACACTTCATCGTTCGCAATATTTCATTGTAAACGCGTAAGTTGCAAGGGCGTATATTCTACGTATATTGAGGCTACTATCCGAAATGCATATGCATACTACATATGTTCACACGATATTCTTAGAATATTCGTAAATGTATCATATATTCATCTACGTGAGTCGTATGTACACGGATTTGATGTATATACATGGCGTATATTTTACGTATATTGAGTTTACTATCCGAAACGCATAACGGTATGGTTCCGGTTCCGGTACTATAAGCTTTGTAAAATTTCGGTTATTATTTGTTTCAACGTCAGATATGTGAGAGAGAGACGCGCGAGAGAGAGAGAGAGTAACGCGAGAGACACCAAGAACGTGAGAAACGCAAGAGACGCGAGAGAGAGACGGAAGAGACGCGAAGCTAAGGAAGACACGACGATGGGGAAAAGCGAAAAGCCCTTCGACGACAACAAGAAATTGTTGACCTTTAAGCAATAAGAACGAAATTCAGAAGAAATTATGGAAAAACGAAGAAAGGAGCAGCAAAAGCAAAATTCAAAAGAAATTACAGAAAAATGAAGAAAGAAGCAGCAAAAGCAAAATTCAGAAGAAATTTCAGAAGAAATCATAGAAGAAAGAAGCGAGAAGCAAGAAGGAACAACGCCAGATGAAACTAGCAGTGAAGGCGAAGTTAAGGAAGACACGACGATGGGGAAAAGCGAAAAGCTCTTCGACGACAACAAGAAATTGTTGACCTTTAAGCAATAAGAACGAAATTCAGAAGAAATTATGGAAAAACGAAGAAAGGAGCAGCAAGAGCAAAATTCAAAAGAAATTGCAGAAAAACGAAGAAAGAACGAGCAGAAGCAAAATTCAGAAGAAATTGCAGAAGAAATCATAGAAGAAAGACGCGAGAAGCTAGAAGGAGCAACGCCAGATGAAACTAGCAGTGAAGGCGAAGCTAAGGAAGACACGACGATGGGAAAAAGCAAAAAGCCCTTCGACGACAACAAGAAATTGTCGACCTTTAACGACAACCCAAGCGGGAGGAACACCATAGCGAAAGGAACCCCAACCCCACAGCTGAGAAGACAATTAGCGCGAGTGCGCGTCAGGTAGCGAAACGATACGATCGGTGACATTAAGCAAAGAAGCCAGGTACGACGCCACGCGGGCGGTCTACTACGCGTTCAAGTGCAACGATGTGCCGAGTCTCATAAGCTACGACGAGCCATCGAACGTGCGCAGCACACGGAAGGACGACACCGAGTAGGGAACAGGGGAAGCCATCCCTGGGATAATCCATAACACATGGTACAGAAGTTAAAGTGAGGTTTTTTAGCCGGTAGGAGTCCGGCACTACCCCGGGTGTCCTCTTACAAGGGACCCGGGGTGTCCATGAAGGATTTTTCCTCACTAAAGAAGAAAAAAATAAATAAAAAACAAAAAAAGTAATAAGATTTAATGTAATGTAATGTATTATACTATAATGACAAATGTAATGTAATGTATTCATTACATTACATTAAATCATATTACTTTTTAAGCCAAGAACGCGTTGTAGAGTCGTTATAGGCAAAAGTAAGCGTTAAGTACGGATGTGCGGCATTGTTTTGACCTATTTAGAAATTACATTTAAAGATACCCGTGGCGAAGCACGGGTAATATGCTAGTTCCACATATAAACGACAAAGCCCTTATTGGATATTACGATTATTATTATTCAATCAACTCAATTTTTATGAATTTGTGCTCTGTAACGGTATTTTCACGTTAACATTAATTTTTGTCTTCCGAGGGGAAGAATTCGGGCCCGAACACGAAGATAATTAGTTATAAACTTCTGCAGGAGGTATAAGTAGGGTTTATTCAATAATTAACATAGAATTATGCAGTGTTCGGCTTTTTAGCGCCGTTACCCGTACAATTTATTTGTGACGTATAATCGCTCTGAAGGTTCCGTGCTCTTCTTTATCCGCGTTGATATCGAATTTTGAATTCTGGGATCCTTGAGTCAGCGGTGAATGTCCCAACTAGGTGTAATCGAGCTCGTGGCGTCTTGATCTTTTGCCTGCCTGGCTGCTGCCGCGCGGTCTGCTGGGCTGGATGAGCTGTTGCTGGCGCGTCGGTCAGCTGGTATAGACGCCGGGTCTGTGTCCGTGTCTGCGTTATTTCTTAATTAATCGAAATTCTTTGTTTTTTTTTAAGTTGTTTCGCGTCCGATTTCTTTGTTTGTCGTGTCCGTGCCGTTCCCGTGGATCTTAAGTGTGTTTTTTTTGTGGTCATATCGTTCTTAAATCGCGAGTGATGTTTTTTCTGTGGTGTAATATGACAGTTGCAACATCCTTATTTTTCTGTGTTTTTAATTATTAATGATTAATTCGATGGATCTCTCAACAATCTTCGGTGCTGGTTTTGAACGTTCCCGATATGCTTCTGTCTTGGTGAGTTGATCTTTTATTTTGTCTTTTTTTTATCCCTTATGTCTTGTTCGGTGGTGTCGTTCCCATCCGACGCGCTTGACAAGGCTAGTAGATTTGTTCCCCTCCTAATTATTTATTTATTGGTCCTAAAATTCTAAATCAACTTTTTCTGGGTCTGGTTTGCTGGTGACCTCCTAATTCTTATTGTTAATTAATTTTCCTACCGTTTTTTCCACAATTCTACTCCAAGAGTCTCTCACTTCTTGGTGCGGTGATTTATTACAAATTTTAAGTCTACTGTACCCTGTCTTTGTGTTATAATTTCTCTAAATGTTGTTCGTTATTCTGCTTTCTTTTTCAGTGTTGTACCACTATTTCCTTTCTCCAAGTTTTTTTAGAAGCCTCTTGGTGCCCAAACCAAGTCTTTCACTCTCATCGATGCGCTGCACTGACAATTTTTCTCACATACTATTCCGACTTATTGCTAATTATTCAACCTAAACTTTCTTATGCTATTTTCTTAACTCTCCTAAACTAACTCTATTTATGTAGTTAAATGTTTTTTTATAATATTTTCTTATTTTGCCTGGTCCGATTCTATTATATTTCACCAATAATCTGTCCTCAGTCCCTCCACTAACTTTCACTGTATTTCTTCTTTTCTTTTATTTTAAAGTTCCAACAAGTTTAATGGGGTAGCTCACACCCTTTTCTATCAAGATTCTGAGATTTTATATAAAATTCCTGGTTTCTTAAGATTTTTACTGTTTCGCATAAGCGAGTTCTGGCTTGGTAGACACTTTGAACGTATAAGAAGAATTCTCTCTGTTCGAAGCTGTCTTGTATGCCTTTTTCCATCCTTTCCTACTCTCTGATTTTTAACTCCTCTTATTACAATATCTCATATGATTTTGCCTGTTTCAGTTGCCCCGCTACCGTGCCCTGCCGTTCCCCTCACCGCTCGAGCGAGGTCAGCTAGTCGCTGACCCGTTGTTTTTCGGCAGTGAGGGAACATTCCGGATACGTCACATCTTGCGGTGACTCACCACAGCTTTAGTACTTAAAATCTCGGATTTTATTCTATCAATTCTCTTACTATGTATAATAAATTTTTCCTATCTTATGAAATAAATGGATTTTTCAATCAAATGTTCGATTTTTATTTAATTATCTCCTCTTGATAAGTGACTACGTCACAGCTTACTAATGGAGATAAATATTCTGTTTTCTACATAACTAAATCCGAGTTCTGTAGGGGGTTTGAAAAAATGTTAAACCGCTTGCATTCCGTTTCTCGTTTAAGTTGCGGACACGAATATGTAGGCGTGCGTGAACCCGGGAGTTATATTTGTGAGGCGCGTGGTTGCCAGAAACCAAGAAAAAAGGTTGAGTTTCCTGTGTTTTATCAACTTCCTATTATGTTGTGTATCGCCATATTTCATAGATCTCTTTGAATAAACCCTAGTAGAAGGGGCCCTTTATAGAAAGACAGGGCGTGACCTCCTGGCGCCAGGGCGTATCGAGACTAGCCCCACCCCTCCCCGCCACTAGCCCTGCCCCCTCCCCATGCTGCTTTCTCATTGATGGGTCCTTGGGTGTGAAGGGGGCGTGTCTGTCCCCAGCAGTCCCCATCCCCACACCACCTATCCCAGAGTCCTGATTGGTGCAGCGTCGCAGCGCCATGTGACGGATTTGGACCCATACGTAATTGCCGATGCGCCATCTACTATTGGTAATCGTGTTACGGACAGTAGGTTAAAGTACATCGAATGTTGGCAGCCGGTCGCGCAGAAAATGTATCGGCGATGCGCCACTACTATTGATAATCGTGTCGCCGACAGTCAGTAAGGTAGATAAAATATTGGCAGCAGTCTAGTAGAAAATGCATCGGCGATCGGTAAAGTAGATCGGTTGTCAACCGTCGGTATGTAGCCGACCATCGCTAGAGCAAATTTGGGGCTCACGGAAGATAAGTACATTGGGTCTTACGGTAAATAATATTGTGTACCCATCCACCGGTTAAACATGCCTCGTCGTCGATAACCGAGACCCCTCCATAGCTGTTTTTAAATTTTTGTTAATTGAACAAATCTATTAATTGGAACTACTATTTATAACAACGGTAAGTGAAAACGCTCGTTATTGTTTAGTTTCATGAAAAACTGTTTTATTTTATCATTCACGTATAACAAAGATGCATTATTCTTGTTCACCCGTAATTTTCAATGACATCCGGTGCAGTTACGGCGAGCTGGTGGTGGACCGTCAATATGTGTTTTCGTACCCGATTTGTTGTAATGTACATAGCACGGCATGTACGAGGAGACCTCACGGTCAACCCGCAACTCCTCCGGAAGTTTGTCATACAGAATTTCCATTTTTCCTCTCCAATGTTTCAACAGCAGCGGTTTCGGTATGTACGCGAGCTCCGCTTTAGTGAAGTCTCGGGGATCCTTGCAGCAGTCGATCACGGGCATACAGTCAATAGTATTCATTATGGTTGGAAAGAGAGGCAAATATATTTTCACCACGACGTTTCTTTTTCAACTAACTTTTTCACAGCTATTACGATTAGATATATACATCTGGCGTCTCATTGATGGCCACATAGTTAAATATGAAAATGTGTATAGTGGGAGTACTTTCGAATAATAATAATAAGACAGGAAATTCCAAGTTTTTAATTTATTCATAGTAAGTCACAAGTAGCATCCAAATCGATCTGTACAAGTTTGTATACATGTGTTTTTATTACAACTGTAGCCCTTTATATTATTGCGTTTTACATTTTTCACACGTCTCTTTCTGCAATTTGAATCTTTTACTCGTTTGTAGTATTGCGCAGCTATGCGATCATTTTTCACTCTGTCGTAAAATTCTTATGAAAATTATCCAGAGTATAACGACGAGCCATAAAATCAAGAAACATAATACAGTATTCACCGTATACTTTCTATTGAGGCAGTTGGTTTCTCGCGTACGACAAGAAAGAGAGAGCCACCGTACGACGCGCTTTAGCTTCGAGTATCTCCGAATGCTTTCGGGATCGTGCGAGGTGTTGAAAGCGGCGGCCAAGTTAGTTAGTCGTCTTCCGTCACGCTAGTAGAGAGTTTCACTGTATCATCCAATTATTATTAAAGATCAAACGTATGATACTTTATCAATAATTTGTGTGTCTTATTCTCTATATCTGAGTTTTTCCTCACAGGCCGTTAATATAGACTAGATCAAAGTAAATATTTAACAGGTTATGGGCCCAGATCACGCAAGACTGTGTATCTGACTGTGAGTGAGAGGTAGCGAGAGGTCGCGATCACGAGGCGTTGGCTGCGAACGTATTTGTGCTGGTCAAGCACGTAGAGAATTCTTTGTTTCGGTACGCGAGTGATTTGCACCCAACATGGCTCAAGAGATCTCAGCGAGACACGTCAAGAAATTTGACGGATCCAATTTTCAAGGTTGGAAGCTCAGCTCAATGCATTATTTGTGGCAAACGAGATCGACGACGTTGTGAACGGCACGCGAGTTTTGTCGGAAGATCGAACGAACGCTGAAGCCAAATCCTGGTTACGTGACAATACAAAGGCAATGTTTCTCATCTCGTCAACGCTCGAACATGCTCAGCTCGAGCCGTTGCTAGTGTGCAAAACATTTAAAAAAAAGTGGGATAATTTGTGTCGTATACACGAACAAACTCTTATTGATGCAAAAAATTCACGAGTATTGCATAGAATCGAGAGACTCGGTAGTCCAGCATAGCTCAAAAATTCATAATCTAGCAGCGCAAATCGAAGATGTCGGCGAAAAAGTGTCAAATCTAACCGTGATGGCCAAGATACTGGGCAGCCTATCGTCAAAGTTCGGCACGCTTCAAACCGCATGGAATAGTGTTGATCCAGCGCGTCAGACTCTGGAAAATCTCGAAGAGAGACTTATTCTTAAAGAAGCGAGGTTGAGACAAAATGAGGACGGGGTAAGTGCGTTCTCGGCCGTGAAGGACGAGAACAAGGAGAAGATTAACAAAAAAGGAAAATTCAAGAAAAGCAGCTACAATAAACAAAATGTAGAGTGTTACAAGTGTCGCGCAGAGGGGCACTATGCATATCAGTGTCCGACAAAGAAAAGCGGGAACAATGGTGGTAACGAATGATCAAACGATTGTGCGTTCGTCGGCGAGGAAAACAAAAGGGCACAGTGTGAGACAAGTACGTTCGCAGGACAGTAGCGAGAGTTGCCTATGGTCGATCAAAAAGAAATCTGGCTTACAGACAGTGGCGCTACAAGGCACATGACATATCGACGCGACTGGCTCACAGATTACCGACCGATCTCGAATGGTGGAATAGTGGCGCTCGGTGACGGCGAAGAGTGTAACATCTCCGGCGAGGAGGTCGTACTCGCGCAAAGACGTGTGAACGAGTTGTGGTGTGTCGCTCGGATCGAAAACGTTCTCTACGTTCCCAGGCTAAAATGAAATCTATTTTCTGTCGGTGCCTGTACGAAAAAAGGTTTCGAGGTAACATTAAAAAATAACCACGTGACTATAATGCGTGGTAAAGAGGTAGCCGCGTCGGGCGTGAGGCAAAACAACGACATCTACCGGATGTCCCTTCGTGTCGCAAAATCTCGCGTGGAAGAAGCATATACAGCGCATAACCTACGTGTGTGGCACGAGAGACTCGGCCATGTCGATAAACGCGCGATACGTGAGCTTGTGGACAAAAGACTCGTTCGCGGGGTGTCAGTGACAGACACGACGGATTTCGTGTGCGACATGTGCCACCTGGGGAAAGCACATCGACCGCTATTCAAACAACGAGAAAAATGTCGAGAGAACCCGGAGAAGTCTTTCATACTGATATTTGCGGCTCAATGTCCGTCGAATCGACAGGAGGTTCAAGGTTCTTCCTCACGTTCAAGGACGACGCCACCGGATTCAGACATGTGTACTTCTTGCGACACAAATCCGATGTTTTCGACAAGTTCAAAATTTTCGAGAGGTTAGTGTCAAACAAGTTCGGCCGCTCCATGAAAATTCTACGATCCGACAATGGGAAAGAGTTCTGCAACCAGAAAATGGATGAATATCTAAAAAATCATGGCATCAAGAAGGAGAACACTGCACCGTACTCTCCCCAGCAAAACGGCAAGGCGGAGAGAGACAATCGAACCATTGTCGAGAGCGCTCGGACAATGATTTACACAAAGGATCTTGCACTAAGTTTGTGGGCCAAGGCTGTTAATTTGAGTTGCTTTCGCACGATACCTACACAACCTGAACAATCGTTCCAGAAACACCAGAAACGAAAACAATCGATTCCAAGTGGGTTTTTAAAATCAAAGAAGACCCAAACAAGAAGACTCAACGATTCAAGGCCAGGCTGTGTGCTCGTGGATTCCAGCAGCGCGGGATCGACTTTACAGAGACATTTGCACCAGTCGTGAGATACGACTCACTTCGAGTACTTTTGGCAGCAGCAACCGACAAGGATCTCGAGCTGCTACAATTTGGGGACCAGACGGCCTTCCTCTATGGAGAACTAGAGGAAGATATCTTCATGGAGGTCCCCGATGGACTAAAAATCAAATAAAGTGAAGTGAGAAAAGTGGTGTGCAAATTAAATAAGTCACTGTATGGGCTTAAGCAAGCACCTTGGTGCTGGAATAAGAAATTCCTGAGTTTCCTAAGCCAGTTCGATCTCAAATGTAGTGAAGCGGATCAGTGTATTTGTGTAGGACAAGTAAACAGCGAAACCGTGTACCTAGCCCTATTTGTAGACGACGGTCTTGTCGCGGTAAAGTCAGAGTCAACCTTGAATCACATAGCGAGACAACTGCGCGAAGCTTTTAAAGTAAAAATCGGTGACTCAAGTTCCTTTGTCGGTATGCAGATCGAGCGAGATAAAGTCAATAAAACCCTTTCGATTCATCAACGAGCGTATGTTGACAAAATTCTAGGTAAATTGGGGATGCGAGATGCAAAATCCGTAGGCGTAGCAGCCGACCCACAAGTAATTTTGTATCCAGTCGAAGAAAACGATGAGACACTAAACACTGTGGCGTACCGAGAGGCAATCGGTTACCTCGCAGCTGTGTCTCTTACACGGAACAAAAGTCTACGGACTCGAGTATAAAAGCGGCGATAGTGATCAAAACTTAATGGGGTTTTCAGACGCAGATTATGCGAACGACATTGAAACACGAAGGTCAATAAGAGGGTACATATTCTGTATGTCGAACGGGCCAGTATCATGGTCCTCACAGAGACAGAAATTAGTCGTGCTAAGCACAACAGAGTCCGAATATGTAGCAGCTGCAACAGCGACCAAAGAGGCTATATGGCTAAGAAAATTAATCTGTGACTTAGGATACTCGTGTGATCACAAGTTAGTCCCATATGTGGACAACCAAAGCGCAATACGCCTCGTGAAAAATCCTGTATACCACAGGCGTACAAAGCATATAGATATTAAGTACCACTATATTCGCGAGAAATCGGAAAATAACGAAATAAGTATCATGTATATTCCGTCGGAATTGCAGCGTGCCGATATTCTTACTAAAGCGCTGCCACGTGATCGATTCAGAAAGTTATGCGAAATAATAAACATAACCTCAGTTAAAAATGTACGCTCAAACGGCGGTAGTATCGAGGCAGTTGGTTTCTCGCGTCCGACAAGAAAGAGAGAGCCACTGTACGACGCGCTTTAGCTTCGGGTATCTCCGACTGCGTTCGGGATCGTGCGAGGTGCTGAAAGCGGCGGCCATATTAGTTAGTCGTCTTCCGTCATGCTAGCAGAGAGTATCACTGTATCATCCAATTATCATTAAAGATCTAACGTATTATATTTTATCAATAATTTGTGTGTCTTATTCTCTATACCTGAGTTCTTTCCTCACAGGCCGTTAATATAGACTAGGTCAAAGTAAAGATTTAACACTTTAGACTTGAGTGATTGAAGGGGCTGCGTGTTCCACTCGTAGCTTCGACAGTTTCTGCGTAGACGGTTATGGTGTTGGTTCATGAGTGGGGGCAATCCATAACTATCGAAAAAGATTCCATGTCCATTTTTATCAACGTAAGTGGCAACCCAGTGTCGCCCAGGTAGATTATGCTTGTCTGTGTTTAGAACCAATGCTGTGGGTCTAGACCAACGACTTGGGATGTGATCGGCCGGAAATACTCCTTTCGTCTGAGCAGATATTCGTTGTAGAGCGTCTAATATCTGTAGGCTGTTCATGCTGTTTACACAGCTGCTGGTGACGCTTAGAGTGTGATTGACGTTGCCTCTATTGATGATAATGATAGTTGCGCGGTGGTTGCTTTGGCTGGTGCGTATTACGCGGGGGTGGTGGTGGTTGGTAATACTCGGTGAGACTACTTGTTTTTCTCTGCCACGGAAAAGTACAGTTATGTTATCGTTAGCCAGTACAGTTCCTCCGTGCAGCAACGACTTATCACTGCTGCATGATAGTGTAATATCGTTGAATATATACTCTACGCTTTGTGATATATCGAGAGTATTTTCCTCATTTGTTGCCCCGTTGTTCGGTTGGCTTTGTTGATTTTTAATAGGTGTTGATTTATCGACAGGTTGTGAATAAATGTGATTAACCGCGTCAAGCTCTTTAAACAGAAGCCACGAACGTATTTTTGCCACGTTATTTAGAGCACATTTTACAACGTCTTCTTTCGAAATACCACGATGAATACAGTAAACGTTGTTGATGGGCATATTTTTTAACGGTGGACCCTCGTATTCTTCCAGATTGATGATTTCGCGCCCCAGAACGTCGCGTAAAAGTTCGGCTTTCTGCAAGCCTCTTGTGTAAATACGCAAGGCATAACGATACAGTAAGCGTAGATTGGTGTAGATTTTTTTCAACGGTGTATCACTGTCAAGCCATTCCAATCCATGATGAAAGCATGCTAGTGTATTGTTGCTCGTACGTACGCTCTTTGGTAGCTCACCAAAGTCATATGGTGGTTCGACAAGACAATGTCCAGACCATAATGTCCTTCTTGAAGCGTCGTCACAGCTGTCTCCTTTGGTGGAAAACGGTTGTTTGCATCGTAGAGTGCTTGAATATCCACTATAACGTCCATTATAAGGGTTTGATGTAGACTGATACCAGGTGTGGTTGTGTGGACGAGTTTAAATATTACAGCGTCGGGTGTGGCGCCCTCTCACGCACTAAAATCTGTAATGACCTGCCGTGTGGAATCTATCTCTATTACATTATCATACTCGGCGTATACACACAATTTAATGTAGATGTCAGAAGCGCTGCAAACCGTACTTCGATCCTTACACTACCGTGTCTTACGAGATTCCAGTGATCGAAGCAACTTGCTGATAAGTCCGGTGTCAAATCAAACACATACAGACAGTAGCCTTTGGGATAGTCGCCCCTGGTAATATCTAGGCCCTCATTCTGAAATTGTATACCTGTATCGCTACAGAGCGTGTGATAACTCTCTATCCAGTTTTCGTTACCATCAAACACCGGTTGAAGAGGCTTGCTCGGTATTTGTCGACCATCGACATACAGAGAGAGGAAATTTATCGAATGATTATTAAAGTTAAACGGATTTAACGTTGTACTGCCATTGAATGCTCGGTTATTCACAAACCCAAGAATTATTCGTTTAGGCAATTAGCCTAGAATAACGTTATCCAGAGCATCGCCAATGATACCGCTATGCATCGTAAAAGCTTTAACCTCAACCCTTGTTATAGGATGCTTGGCAGTTGTTTTTGCAAGCATTTTGGCGTGAGCTATCAGCACGCCTGGTGCGATTTTTGCTCGACGGACGAGTAATGTAGCCTCGGTGATATGTAGTTTATGTGCCATACCAGCCATAGGAGTCTCCATAAGACAAAAATCGTCTTTTGAGCATACAAGCCGTAACCGTACTTCCACACCGTTCAGCAGAAATTTACGCTAATTAAAAACATCGTAATGCAAATGTCCAATCATATCTGAAGTCCCACTATTCTTTATGTACTTTTCACGATTATTCAGACCGATATTACGGCTATTCGATGCACCTAGTAGTGTCAAACGTACCGGGCGTGTCAGCGTACCATAGTGCGGTCGTTAAGTGAGAATTTTTAGCAGCCGGTCCATAATTGAGTAACGTCTCAATATATGCTCTGTAGGGGTATGCATTGTTTGGCGGTGCCACGAGTTTCTGGTTAAAATATACGTCCACCTGATTGAAAAGGCTATGCAGAAAGTTATTAACAGGTGCTACGTTGTACTGTGATTTAGCTGTTGGAATAACCCTAACATTTACAATAATCATTGTATGAACCAGATCCAGGTATTCTTCACCGTGGCCAGGTATGACAAATTCCAGGGGTCCGTCATCCGTGAAGGACGACACAGGCTTGTAGTGTATCCATTGTGATGCTTCTATAGCCGTCTGCGTTAGAGGTATGGCAAATAAGTCGAGCTCCGACTTCATACACTCGGAGGAGTGCGAGTGTAAGAACGACATTGTTAAACACCTCCAAAAATATCGTTGGTCTTTGCTCGTTTGCGCCTACTGCTTTCGACACCTTTCTTTCTCTTTGTTATCCTTTTCTTTTTATTCTTTGCGACACCGCGATGTTTCCTTGTTGCAATACGTCTACGTCTCATTGACTTTTTTTCTTCTTCTTCTTCATTCCTAGCGATTTTTTTTGAAATACCACTACGCCTTTTCCTCGTCCTCGTAGGCACGCGTCCTGATAACGAGTGTATCATGCGAGCGGTGCCTACAACGTTATATCCTGAACCATTCATGAGAAGATCGATTTTTTCATTGGCTTTTCATTGTAAATTATCTCCAAATTCGGCTGCACGTCGACGCACTGACTCCTTGAATGGCATTTTGTGACCGCTCACATCCTCGATAACGTGTAAACCCGTGCGCTTCTTTCCCTATAGCTTTAGCACCTCTGGTCAGCAGTGGTAAAACACTCCGAAATAGAACACCGAGGAAACTACCGATACCGCGACCGCACTGATGCGGGGAACCCGCAAACACGTTACCTGTATAATCGTTTCCGCCCCCTACTTGATTGACATAATACGTTGTATAATGAGCACGCATACTGTCTAATCGAGTCGTTTGAAATAAAGTGTGAGCGTTAACGTTCTATACTCGAATGCAATAGGTTTACCCAGATAATCTCTGTTCGAAAACCAGCTGGCGCACAGCGATCGATATTCACTGTGTGTCGACCTGTTGATGCTGTGTAGCACGCTGCGCTCGGCTATGCCGGAGATAGCCAAGGCAGGGCCTCGCAGAGCCGAGGCTGTGCCTCGCAGGCATGCCACGTTAAGCGAGAGGTTATCTCTCTCGCTTGACTTCGGCTTCGCTCACCGCCTATCTCACTCATTTGACTTCAGCGCTCAATGACGCTTTCGTAAAGTGCAGCCATATTGTAAAATCTGACACTTCTGTGAAAACCCGCTGGGTAGCGCACACATCGTCTGGACATCTCAGACTTTTCACCGCTTTTCATCGGATCTACTCAGCTTTTCGTGCTCACCAGGACTAAAAACTCAGGTAAGAGTATACCGTTACAATTTATCGTAATTCATTGACGGTGAGGAGTGAAATACACATCGGTGCATCCTCATAAACGTCTCACACTGTGACGTGCTCTGCAGCGCGGGCTGCACCACGTTTTCACATCACTTGTTGCACACTCGATTAATATAATTGCGTGTGTTCTTATTAATTCACTGTACTTTCCTCTAGCTAAGCGTGCTGGGAAAGTACTGTGAATTCATTCCACTCATTTGTACATCCTCAAGCTCACTTGGCCGTGCTCTGCAGCGTTGGCTGTGGCACGGTCTGTCAAGTCAAAATTCCAGCACTCAAGCGATATATTTACAATCGCTCTCACTTTTTCCCTGTACATTCTCTTTTGCAATTCTACAGAGAATTTACTGGGAACGAGTGGCATTTTATAAACTCTCACATGACATGCAGAGCATGTCATCGCGTGTCATGCTCTGCAGCGCTGGCTGCAGCGCGTACACTACACTCAATCAATACAGCACACAATTAATAATTGTGTGCTACTCAAGTAATAAACGACAGCACACAATTAATATAATTAATATAATTGTGTGCTAGTCTCTCAACCAAATTCAATTCAACTCAATTTATTTTTGTATTTATTCTTTTATCGTTTATATTTTTCTAAATTTAACATATTTTTGTAATTGAAGTACCGAAGGTAAAATAAACTACTTTCTCTACATCTGTCAGTCTGATTATTTATCACCCTGCCGTGAGTGAAAACTCATAATTTTCAATATATTACAGGGTCATTCCAACTACACCGGGAAGGAATTCTCAAACATTTTCTCTTACATCCACTCTCTTATCTCTTATATCCACCTCGATCGTTCTAGAGCAATTGTTGAGTAAACCTATGTAATTTGACGATGAGGAATATTTTACTTGCGTCGTACCATACGTGTAGTTTTTGTATTTAATTTACAATCCTGAGTAGCGCTGTCTGCGTATCACCTACCGTATACGGTACACAAATATCGGTTTAGACAAAAAAATGATCGGGCAGAGCCCTATTTATACAGGCGGGTACTCGTCCTCCGCGTAATATTTGTAACATTGTAATACAGTCGTGGAAAGACACGGTGCACGGGTCTATGAATGGTATAACTATCCTGCTGAGTCAGTCAGTCATACACGGAGTCTGATTTATTTTTGCTACTGATTAAACGCAGCGCACCAGTGTATCCTGCTGGATGCGAAGGATCATAGTACACTTTTTCGAAAGTCATTTTTCACCGCTCGTTGTACAACATGCTCTAAATCTTTATACACTTTTCAAACACTTTTATTACTTTTGTTTTCCAACGTTTTGAAGAAGTATTCCCCGGGTGTATATCGTTGCCGTCGTCGTAGTCGTCGTGGTAAGTTATATTGTATGTTATGGTCACTATTCCGATTTGTCGAGTAAATTATATCTCTCTGAGAACAAGAGAGAGCAAATAATCTCTACTACCGAAAATGAAGTTATGCGTATGAAAGTTTTTGGCACAACGTAATCGTTGAAGTTTTTTGATAACTATTACGTACTTCGAAATATAACATAGTTAGCCTTATTTTTTTAATGTTAAAAAATCTTTGTGAATACACGTAGGAGTTTTTAATCGTCATTAAAGTTTTGCTAATTCTATGATAGATTAGTTTTTTTCTAAAGATAATATCATCCATATCTACATTTAGCATTTTTGTATGTATTAGGTGTAGTATTTTTTTAAATCTTGGTCGATTTTTTATATTAAAAATTTCTAAGTTGTAAAGTACAGTAGAATTTAAATGTTTCTGGACTAGACCTTCCTAGCGAGAGCAGAGGAGAAATTCGAGTTGTTCTTGAAGACGTAGTTCCTTTTCATTAGTCCTATTACAAATTTTTAAATTGTTGTAGATGCGTAGATTAAAATCTTCTATATAGACTTCTAAAGAAATTCATGTTTATTTGTATGCCAGTGTAGATAATCGTTTGTAAACGCAGTGACCGCTTTCGTTGTAAATTTATATCTCATACATACATACTCAGACATACTCATACATACTCATCTAATTGGATGAGTATTTTACGGCGTTGCGATAGTCCGGAGAAAAATCAAATACCAGATCTATAAATATGAAACCGGAATGTGCCCATAGATGGCCCTAGCTGTCAATGTAGTTACCGTCAATATACAAGTTTCATACAACAGCATAGTTTGTAATAGCGTTGAACATGTCGAATTTTGTGCCTGGAAACTACGATTTGCGGACAGCATTGATTTTCTGTTACCAATTGAAGAAAACTGCTGCAGAATCGCTTCGAATGTTTGTCGAAGCTTACGGTGAGCATGCTCTTGGTAAATCACAGTGCTTTGAGTGGTTTAAAAAACTCAAAAGTGGCGATTTTGACGTGAGAAACGAAGAACGTGGAAGACCACCGAAAAAGTTTGAAAACAGCGAATTGCAAGCATTGTTGGATGAGGATGACGCTCAAACGCAACAACAACTCGCGGATCAATTAAATGTGACACAAGAAGCCGTCTCCATACGTTTGAAAGCCATGGGAATGATCTAGAAGATGGGAAAATGGGTTCCACATGAACTGAATGAAAGACAGGACGAAAACCGAAAAACCACTTGCGAAATGCTGCTCGTCAGGTACAAAAGAAAGTCATTTCTCCATCGAATTGTGACTGGCGATGAAAAGTGGATATATTTTGAGAATCCTAAGCGATCATGGGTAACTCCAAGCGAACCATCGACATCGACTGCAAGGCCAAATCGCTATGGATGGAAGACAATGCTCTGTGTTAGGTGGGATCAGAAGGGTGTGATCTATTATGAGCTGCTAAAACCTAGCGAAACCGTTAATACTGAACGCTACCGCAACAAATGATCCATTTGAATCAAGCTTTGCGTGTAAAACGACCAGATATAAAAAAAGGCAACACAAAGTGATTTTGCTTCATGATAATGCACCATCACACACAGCAAAACTGATCAAGGAAACGATTAAGGCGTTTAGTTGGGAAATACTTTCGCATGCGGCTTACTCACCAGACTTGGCTCCGTCCGATTACTACTTATTTGCATCGATGGTACACGCACTTGCTGAGCAGCGCTTTACTTCTTACGAAAATGTACGAAAATGTCTCGATGACTGGTTTGCCTCAAAAGAGCAACAGTTTTTTTGGCGTGGCATCCACAAATTGTCAGACAGCTATGTGTCGTGAATATGGCAATGGAGAGAAGGAGATAGTAGCGGACGTAGTTTTTAATTGACGCGCACACAGTGCAACGTAATATTTATTTGCAAGAATTATCTCAAAGGCGTACATAACGCTATAACTTTATCAAACGGCGTACTCAACGCAATAACTACATCAAAGGCGCACACAGCGCAATAACTTTTACAAACGCATACACAACGCTACAATGTTAACAACATTTACTCGACACGTTGAATCACGGGGCGAACACGACCGCTCTCGTGAGGCGTTGTTACCCGACTCCTGCTCGGCGTTCGGCGTTCGTCCCGCCGGCAGTGGCAAGCTCGGGCTCGCGCATGCGTTCCTCGTTCGCGCCTTGTCGTACTTCCTCGTTTGTTTCCGTCGTATTCGGCCTACGTGCCAAAATATCGTGGTTCACGACAAATGTATAGCTAGCGATGGGCAATACTTTGAATAAAATATTTTTTATCATTTTCATACAATAAACGTGTATTTTCTATACAAAAATTCCGGTTTCATATTTATAGGCCTGGTAAACCCCGAAGTTAATTCAATTCGAATTCAAAGTCAACTGATCGCAGCACTAACAATACAACAAATAATTATTCCATCATCCATCTTAAGACTATTTTGAACAGACTCGGAACTTACAACTCTAAGAAACGTCTTACAAAATGCTGCTTGATCAATCTATCCAGTATTTTCTATCGGACGAACCTTAATTTTGTAATACTTACTTACAAAGAAAGCCAAAGGTCCCATTCATAAAGTTATTTCTGAATTTGAATCACAGTCAGATTTGATTCAGAAAGATAAGTTAAGTAATGCGAGACGCTTACTAGCTAATATTTAAAATAAATTACATTGCACTGACATAAAATAGACACTAGTAAAGTCATACTTGATACTAATTGTAAGATATCTTTATCTTTACACCGTGATATAAAAATCACCAGAGATGACAAAGTGAATACCACTATTGTTCTAAAGTCTATTGATTACATACAAAAATCCCTTGCACTCTTAAATGATGAAAATTCTTTACAAGTTTATGGTAACTGATACAATAAAAATTGTACACAAATCAGTTACTAGACGCCTAGATATCTGAAATCGAGCAAAATTCATAAATGAAACTAACTATCATTACTTAAGACCTGATAATACAAATTTAGCTAGAATAAGTATACACTTTAGCAAAAATATACAAACTGAACATCGCAACGAGGCCAGTAGCTTAGTCTATCAATTGTCCCACACACAAAATCAATTGATTTTATTCATAAAACATTGACGAGCCGTATTAAAAGTCGATTCCTAATGTTAACGACAGTTCTTCTCTGAAATCATTGGTCACGCAAATCATTTTACCTGCTTAATATATTTTAGTTTCTGTTAAGAAAAGCTGAGTTCGGTGCATTTTGTTTGTATAGAGTGTACAGGTACAATGTTCTCATTGCGACTGTACCTGAAAAAGAGTCGAATGCGACTCGAGCAACTTCGGCAGCTCTCGGGTTACGAAGCAAGCTTGCCTAGCAGCCACGCCACAAAGGCAGTCTCGAGTCTCACCTCGAATAGAACAGAGCATGCTCGCAGCAGTGCTTATCATAGTCAAGTACTGAACGCGCCATTAACTCTTCGCATAATAAAGAAATATATCGCTATTAAAATAAAAGTTTATTTCTTAACCCGCTCACCCTCTCCTGCTCAAACAGTTTCATTAGATGTGACCTCTCTTTGAACAAATGTATCTTTACTATTAGTTTCAAACCGTCTTAAAATGAAGGTATTTGTGTGGAGAGGGCAGTGTTATCGTCAAATTAAAAAAGAAACTCAGATAATTATGTCTTTTACTTATTTCACTTTGATAATAAAATGTACAAACAAATATTTGGGCTTCCTATGGGCTTTCCATTAGCTCCAATATTTTATCACATGGTAGTTATGGCTGCTTGAGAAGAATGTTGCTTGTCAGAACTTTATTACATTCCAGTTTTATTCACAAGGCACGTAGACCACGCGATTACCTCTTTGCTCTCTCAAATCAAATTCGATGAGCTTCAACAATTTTCAATACTCTGAGACGACAAGTACGTCTCATATACACAATACAAGGACATGACAAACATACAGCGAAGCATCAGAACCACACACAATGAAAAAAACAAACGTAGAGTACCAAACTGAAGTACGCCCTGTTATGCCGATACCGCGTAATTGGATAACTCGGTAATCGGTATACTATTAAAAAGTTATTATTTTGAAATCGTTTGCCGATTAGGAGAAGGAACTCGAGTAATTCGTGTAAACGTGAATTTATGTAAATAGAAATGTTTATTATAGGCAACGGCAACTTTCCGTTGTCTATTTAAAAGTCAATCAGAGTTTAATACAATAATTCGTGGTTACGAGCCCGTACGAGGAACCAATCTCTCGCGTCCGAATCTACTGCTAAAATCTGATATTTCGGGCGAGTCTGACCCGCGATCAACCGTTCAGGCTGAGGTCAAACTTTAGACTGATTTCGGTAAAGCAGTTACTTTGCCCCATTGACCGAAATCGAGTGTAAATGGATTTCATAATAATCTTGGCTTGCAAATTCCAACAAGTCGCAGCTCGAGCTCATTGCAGTCATTGCGGGCAGCTCGACGCTTACGTTTGCACATTTTTCTACTTTGGTGAGTGGGCCTCACGAAAAGGAGGACAATGGCGAAATAATAACAAAGAATTAGTTCGCGGCACAACATCCCTCCCCCCTTAAAAAGAAAAAAATTTCCTCTAAAAAATGTTTCTTTGATTGGTTCCTGCGTTTCCTCTTACAATGATATTTTATATATCGAACAATATAGCAGACATAGTAATACATAATACAATCTTTATCATGTTTTGTCAATTTTTGGTTTGCTATCTTTCCTTCATGGTCGATCTGGCCATCGCACTCAGCAGACGGGGCGAGTTTCCTAGGCCTTGGCCCGCTTGAATTGCGGTCGCTCCTGTGGCTGTTGTCGTCCAAGTGGCTCGAGATTTATATTCACCTTGGCTGCTGCCGGGGTCACTGCCTCGGTTGTCCTTGTCGGCGTCCGGTTCCGTATGTACCTATAACATTTAAACAAAAGAAAGCCGACCAAGGCTATTGGTGCTATTGCATTTAGCGAGTAGAGGCTTATGAGATGGGGATGCGGCGCACCGTCTCCGGCGATGTCGAGGGTTTCTAACGTCTTTTCTACTTGATCTTCGAGCTTTTGCAGCTCCTTCGGATTTTGCAGTATGTTTGCTAGCGTACTTTCCTCTGTAGTCTGAGTAGGAGGCGTCTGAGCCTCTATTTCCCTGAAATTCAGGTCGTACGGGGGAAAGTAATTCTTCTGGATGATCTGGGATGTTCTCCCTGTTGTTTTCACGCTGAAAGTCGCGGCGGTTACAATACATACGCCAGTAGTATGTGTACACCTTTGCTTCATCCCACTCCTTCCCCCACCACGCGGTTACCTCCACCACCGCACTTTTCCAGCGCCGCGCTACCCACTCTGATTGACCAGTGTCGGTAACGTGGAGATGGTAAAGTGAGGTGGTGTGGGTACCTCGGTGAACAAGGAAGAGTAGAGATAAGAGTAGGATGGAGCATAGGTGTACACATACTTGGAATAAAATATTTAACTCACCCTTGTGTTGGCGGCATCTACGACGACTCTCCAGGATGACGGATACAATATTTACTCCATGACACACACACACATATGCACACACACGCGTTCTCTCTCTCTCTCTCTCTCTCTCTCTCTCTCTCTCTCTCTCTCTCTCTCTCTCTCTCTCTCTCTCTCTCTCTCTCACTCACACACTTGCTCACTCACTCACTCACTTAATCACATCAAAAACCACAGCTACGAGCCAGGGTAATGCGAATTACTCGCACCCATGGAGCGTGGGCACCGTCAGGCGTGGGCATCCGTACCCCGATTAGCGTATCGCTACCGTATGTTTCTTCGTTCAAGTCATGATATCCGTCCTCGTCAATGAAATGTTCGAGGCCGAATACCGTACATTTCAAAAGCAACACAGGTAGTGCGTTAATCGGTGGCTCAGGTTGAAATAGCTGCTGCCAATCGACGTATATCGATTCATCGATATCAACAAGCGGCACCTCGCAGCATCCGTCATCATCCATGTCGATGATCTCCCCGCGCATAGCACTTTGATGCCGCACAACGACACATGAGGCTCCCGCACATAAGTCCTCAAATTTAAACGCACTCCTGTCAGCAAATCCGTCAATATATAATCTCTCCAAATCGTCCTCTAGTTTTAGCCACGCAACACACATTAATTCCGTGCACAGGAATATCGCGTTATCCCCCGCACCGCAAACCACCCGACACACAAAAGTCACGGCTAGAGCGAAGTTGTCGTACCGCGGATACACTTTTTCTCGATTTAAACTTTCGTCGTGCACTGCTAAAGACAGACTGAATGCTGCGGATGATGTTGGCGGTGATCACAGCGTTTGAAGATAAGAAACGCCCCTCTGAATCATAACAAGGTGTGCAGCGCTTTGAATGCAATGTCAGCGGTTTTGCACGTGCGTACCGCTTTGCGCTGTGCTTCTCGTGAAGCGAATGCTTTGCAGTAAAAGACGCAAAATATGATACCGTGCCGCGAGAGACCTCGATTATAATTTATATATAATTATAAAATAAGAGACACAGTAAACCGATGTATTTGTTTTTAATTAATCAATATTTTATTTAAATTACTTTACAGATATTTACCGTCGTATGCAACATCCCTGCAAACACGGTAATCTTCGCTCGGAGACTCCTCCGCCGGTAAATTTATTTTTATCACTGTCTGATCGTCGAGAGGCAAAAGTATTGTAATATTCACGTACTTATCTGTCGTTTTTCATTGGATTATCGCTAAAGAGATTATTAAATCGCGACATGGTGAAGCCGTACGACATAAGATGCAGGAATACGATACAAAATTGTCCACACACATCCGACGTATTACTCTGTAGCTGCTTGAAACCGTACCGATAGAACTTGCAGTTTCTTCGTAGTCGTACGAGATATTGCGGTATATCTGAAGCATTTTCGCAAAGATTTCGGCATAAATGTGTACGATGTGATGCCCTCCTGATCCTCCAGGTTGGAAATTTTACGACTCATGATATCGCAAAGAAGTATAGCCTTCTCGTGACCGCGTGTATAGATGCGTCTTGATTTTCGCGAAATTTCACGCAAGTTAGCTTATGCTTGTTTACAGCTCACATCGCCTTCGTACCATTCCAGACCGTGAAAATATTTCGAGAGAAAATTATTCTGGCTTCTCGAATGTTGTGGTAATTCGGCAAAGTGACACGGCGGTGCGGCGATCCAAGGAGCAGAGTACGGTCTATCCACTGCTACCACGGCATTTTCTTTCGGAATAAATTCCGAGTCTTTACCACGCACTCCCTGTATATCCACGAAGATATCCATTTTCACGTCAAATCCGTACAGATGCTCGAGTTCGACTGATTAGTTACTCACAGACACGCTTCTACGTCTCTTAACACGAAATAATTTTATGCCGACATCAGCACATTTTTCGCTTATCCGGTAAAATCCACCATTACTTGCCGTGAGGCATCAATTTCAAGGACATTATCATATTCCGCGTAGACTACACAATTTATCATTGAAGCAAGCGCATCCTCAAATCGTACCTCTATTCTCACACTACCGTGCTTTATTAAATTCCAATGTGTATGGCTGTTCGCCGAAAGATCGGGTGTCAAATCAAAAGCAAACAGACAGTATCTATCGCGATAATTATCGCGATCGATCGAATTACCGTCGTTCAAGAAATGTATTCCAGTTCCCGAAAACAACGTTTGACAAGCATCCACATATACGAGGTCTGTTCGAAAAGTATCGCGAATTTTGTGTTTTTTCAAAAAGTATTTATTTATTCATTAATATCTATTTTGTTCCCTTCAAAGTAATTCTCCTCGGATATAATACATGTATGCCAACGTTTTTCCGAATCCTCGAAGCACTTAAAAAAATCATTTTTTGTGATCTTGTTCAGCTCCTTCTTTGCCGTCTTTATCGCTTCAATCGTGGCGTAGCGTCGTCCTTTCATGGGCCTCTTCAGTTTTGGAATAGGAAAAAGTTACAGGGGGCCAGGTCTGGGGAATACGGTGGCTGCGGCATCATTAGAGTGTTTTTTTTGGCCAAAAATTCGCGCACAAGCAACGATGTGTGAGCAGGAGCGTTATCATGGTGCAAAAGCCAATTTTTGTTCTTCCACAAATCCGGGCGTTTCTGGCGGATTGCTCGCGCAAATTGCGCATAACTTGCGGGTAAAATTCCTTATTGACTGTACGACCCTGTGGCAAGAACTCATGATGCACCACGCCTCTGCAATCGAAGAAAACTGTGAGCAAAACCTTCATATTCGACCGAACTTGGCGCGCTTTTTTCGGTCTTGGCTCATGCGGCAGCTTCCATTGCGATGATTGAGCTTTGGTTTCCACGTCATAACCATAAACCTATGATTCGTCACCAGTTATGACCCTCTGGAGCAAATTTGGGTCGTCACGGACCGAGTCCAACAGCTCCTTAGCAATGTTAACGTGACATTGTTTTTGTTCGAAATTGACCAATTTTTGCACTCAGCAACTTCTCTAACGGTGATTCGACGATTGGCCAATATTATTTTCTTCACTTCATCAATGTTTTCGTCTGCTGTTGATGTGCTCGGGCGTCCGGCACGCTTTTCGTTGTTCGCATCTTCTCGGCCCTCTGAGAACATTTTGAACCACCGATAAACGTTGCTTTGGTCCAAGGTAGCTTCACCATATGCCACAGTCAACATTCGGAATGCGTCCGCGAACTTAATTTTGTTTTTCACATAAAATTTGATACAGATTCTTTGAACCATTTTTTGAAATAGGCAAAAATCGGAGACAAGCCAAAACACGTCCAACCAAAATAGCTGTCAACAATTAACTAATCATTCAAAATGGCCGACTTTGTCAGCATAAGTGAGCGACATGAGTACCAACCTAACGCCACAAAAAAATCGAAAATCGAATATACGTAGCCGGCGGAAATTCAAAATTCGCGATACTTTTTGAACAGACCTTGTAGATGATTTTTCGTGAAATCAGGTTGTAATGGTTTCGAAGGTATTTGAGCACCATCTGCATACAACGAGAGATAATTTATCTTGTAATTTTGGAAATTGAATAGATTCATACTGAAGTCGCCGTTAAACGCTTTGTCATCGACGAAGCCGATAATTATACGCTTCGGCAATTGACCTAACACGATATTATCGATAGTCTCTCCATGAACACTAGAGTGTATTGAAACGGCTTTTACCTCGACTCTCGTAAGAGGATATTTAGCCGTAGATTTTGCCAGAGTTCTATCATGCGAGATCAGCACACCAGGAGCTATTTTTGTTCTACGAACGAGAAGCGATGCCTCGAGAATCTTGAAGGCGCATTGACCATTCTTTGTATCCCCCACAAGACAAAATGCATCTCTAGACCGCACCAACCGTAGTCGCATCTCGACGCCGTTTAATAGGAACCGCTCCTGTTTGAATATATCGCAATGCAGATGACTGAGCAAGTCTACAGTTTTTTCGACATTTGAAGATTGTTTTTTCTTCACAAGACCCGTATTTTCCGATGTTATATCATCCATTTTTCCAGGGGTATCGTCGTACCAGAGAACGATCGTGAGATGCGAGTTTTTTGCTGCTGGATCGTTATTCAAAGGTATTTCTATGTACGCTCGATAAGCGTAGGCATTATTTGGAGGTGAAACTAATTTTTGATTCAGGTATACATCCACCTGATTAAACATAAAATGCAAGAGATTGTTTACAGGGCCGGCACTTACTTTCGACGATGTGCCCGCGGCAATTTCCGTAGTGGTAGGAGATGTTATTTTCACTCTCAGACTAAGCATAGTATGCGCGAAATCGATATACTCATCACCCTGTCCAGGAATGACAAATTCAATCGGTGAATCTTCCGTTAGCGAAGATATTGGTTTGTAATACACCCAATTGGAGCCTTCGATAGTAGTTTGCGTCAGTGGGAGTGAAAATAATTCAAGTTCCGATTTAAGACACTCGCACGAGTGCGCATGTAGAAAAGACATCTTGTTTCAGCTATCCAAAAATATCTGCAACTGTTCGTTGACGAGTCTTCTTCTTCTTATTGTTCTTATTATTGTTCTTCTTCTTCTTTATGACTTTTCTCTTTATTTCACTTTTATTTTTACGGGAAACACGTCGTGTTTAACGTTCGTTCGATGAATGACGAGTTCGTGAAATTTTGCGCTTTTTATAACCAGAACCCCGCATGAGAGTGTCAATTTTTTCAGAGGATTTGCGTTTGAGATTACTGCTTGATTCTCGCCCTCTCTCGCGAATAGCATCTTTCACAGCTATATTTCTATCGAGGATATCACCGGCTACGTTTACACCAGCGCGCAGCGCCTCTTTTCCAACAAGGCTCCCGAGAAAGCTGCCGATACCGTGTCCTCGTTGATTAGGTGTTCCGATATAAACATGGCTAATACCGCCGTACCCGCGACGACCCCATCCGTGCTGCACACTGTCAATATCATCCATAATAGTGTAATCAATCGTGGGACCTTTTGAAATGTAGTGTCACAGTCAACGTTCCCTGCTCGAATGGTATAGGATCCCCAAATTCGTCTCTTATATCGATCTCGATAGTGTGTAAATTATTGCGCAAGAGAGGTATATATCGTGGCGTTGAAAACGATTTAATTTTTATCGAACCATACTGACAGTCATCAGTATCAATGGGAACAACTCGTAAGAGGGGTGTTTGTACATCGCCTGTAATATTGCTCTCGCAGATATCTGTGTATAGAAACATGCTGCCCGGTATAGCACCGGTGAGAGATGCAGGCCTCGACCCTGTGTATTCGCAATGAGGTTCTATCATTACTGACCTACAGACCTCTTCCGAGAATCCCAGTAGCCTTGCGATAGCGGGCGATACGCGAAAGTCGTGGTATCGTAGATCGTCGCATACGCGTGCCACTTCGACCTGCCCGCTCGGAAGCGATTTAAAGCGCAAATGATCGGCCACGTGAGGTAACTTATTTATACTCTCCAAAAGAGCGTCTATAGAGCGATATACACCAGGTGCAACTTGGTCTCTATCAGCGCGTCTCCGTGTTAAAAGATTTAAACCAGATAAATCATAATCACCATCCTCAAAAGTTACGAGATTTCCTACAGTAGGAACATGTAAAAGAGTCATCGGACAACCAATTTCAACAAGAGAAACAGACGATTCTCCGTGCAAGCATATCTGACGCGGTAGTTTTGTAATAAATTTCGTCGTCGTATTATTCGGAAAATACTGCATGCTACTGTTGCTCGGTAGTACGATAAAGAAAGAACTATCCGTGGAGCTCATATTTATCAGGGACGATGATTCCGAGCGTTCTTGCTCTTTGTTCTCTTCTTCTCTTTCGTCTTCTCAGATGACGGAGGCACTCGTACTCGTGATAATTCTGCCTCGTAGAAAATACCGTCGATAGTCTCGTTATTCAGATCGTGTAAAATGTACACGAATGGTTCTCGATTCACTGATATTCGTTGAATCTTGAATAATTCGTTACTCCAACCGCGCTCATATCCTTTCACGAAAGCTGATTTAGCTGTACTGATACGTACCAAGTCACTGACGCTGTATGTAGGCTTTTTAACTTTTTTGGCGTTACGGACGTAACGCCGTGCTAAATTGTCTCGGGCTATAGAGGCATTTTCGAGAGTTACTTCGCTCGGAGGAATACGCGTTCCGCTATTTCTAGTGTGATTATAAGCATATAAAAAATTTTGTAAAACATCGATGTAACGCTTATTTCACGTGTATGTAAAGTAGCGCCACATTCGCTCTTTTATTGTTCGATTAAAGCGTTCGGCAATCGAGGCTTTTATATCAGGGTTACGAGCAGCGCAAAAATCGATATTCTTTTTCTTGAGAATTTGCTGAAACGGAGCGCCGATAAATCCTTTGCCTCAATCAGTTTGCAATTGTCGCGAGCGACTATTGTTACTGCGTGCGAGCATGCGTGTGAGACCGCGGGCTACGTTTGCGCTCGTTTTGTCACGCAAAGCGTCGACCCACGCGTATTTGCTTAACACATCGATAACAACAAGCAGATACGCGTACCCATCGTTGTACGTGGCTATTGAGCGAAGATCAACTAAATCAGCCTCCCATACATCGTGTATATTACTCACGCTGTACGTACGACGGGGAAATCGACGTCGCACGAGACGATGCATGTTATATGAATCCTGTGTCTCGAGCCATGGTAAAACATTTTTTCGCGCTACTCTTCGATCCACCTGGGCCAAATTTTTTGCTAGAGAATAGGAAGCAGGATGAGCGGTGTCATAATAGATTTTCCGAAGAATTTCCATAATTTTAGAGATAACCAGTTAAATGGATTCTTTTTCTTTTTCTTTTCTAACTGTGTGGGGGGTCGATATTCTGCTTGTGCGATGTTTTGCAATTGTTCGTCCTCTTCTTCATCCCCCTCCTGCCCCTCAATGATGTCGTTTTCAGCCGTGAGCATTAAATCTCTGTTTGAGGGTGCGGTCTCGGCCTCGTTGTCGTTGTTGCTACTGTTGCTGCTGTTGCTGCTGCTACTATCGTTATCGCATGGTAAAGTAAGACACCGCTGTGGTGTCGAGGATGATGTAGATGTAGGCTCGTGCCCATCGTCCGATAGATTTCACGCGTTTTCTAGCTCGCATAGCATCGTTAACAAGATCAACGATATTGGAATTTGAAATTCTTCTGCCGTCTATGGAAACATCACCGTTACGATCCCATGTCATTTTTTTACCAACGGCGTTGCGATGCAAATTGTGAAGCAACGATATTGCTTTAGATAACAATTTTTTTGATACACTATCGATAATAAGTGTGTCATCGAGTCGAGATTTAACTTTGTTCATTAAAACGTCGTCGGATTTATTCTCGTGGCTATCGAGTATTACTATTTTTCGTTTTGATGAAATATTCGGTACTGTATAATCGTACTCGACCATGTGAAGATAACGCTGTAAAACCTGCTGGTACGCTATCCATTTCTCTCTCTCGCTCTTGTACGAGTGAGAGTTTAGAATTTAACTCAGCTCAGAGTCGAGGCGCGATAATGGCGTACTGGTAGTCTGTACGGAAGTGAACGGGTCTGCACTACTACTACTACTACTACTACTACTACTACTACTACTACTACTACTACTACTACTACTACTACTACTACTACTACTACTACTACTACTACTACTACTACTACTACTACTACTACTACTACTACTACTACTACTACTACTACTACTACTACTACTACTACTACTACTACTACTACTACTACTACTACTACTACTACTACTACTACTACTACTACTACTACTACTACTACTACTACTACTACTACTACTACTACTACTACTACTACTACTACTACTACTACTACTACTACTACTACTACTACTACTACTACTACTACTACTACTACTACTACTACTACTACTACTACTACTACTACTACTACTACTACTACTACTACTACTACTACTACTACTACTACTACTACTACTACTACTACTACTACTACTACTACTACTACTACTACTACTACTACTACTACTACTACTACTACTACTACTACTACTACTACTACTACTACTACTACTACTACTACTACTACTACTACTACTACTACTACTACTACTACTACTACTACTACTACTACTACTACTACTACTACTACTACTACTACTACTACTACTACTACTACTACTACTACTACTACTACTACTACTACTACTACTACTACTACTACTACTACTACTACTACTACTACTACTACTACTACTACTACTACTACTACTACTACTACTACTACTACTACTACTACTACTACTACTACTACTACTACTACTACTACTACTACTACTACTACTACTACTACTACTACTACTACTACTACTACTACTACTACTACTACTACTACTACTACTACTACTACTACTACTACTACTACTACTACTACTACTACTACTACTACTACTACTACTACTACTACTACTACTACTACTACTACTACTACTACTACTACTACTACTACTACTACTACTACTACTACTACTACTACTACTACTACTACTACTACTACTACTACTACTACTACTACTACTACTACTACTACTACTACTACTACTACTACTACTACTACTACTACTACTACTACTACTACTACTACTACTACTACTACTACTACTACTACTACTACTACTACTACTACTACTACTACTACTACTACTACTACTACTACTACTACTACTACTACTACTACTACTACTACTACTACTACTACTACTACTACTACTACTACTACTACTACTACTACTACTACTACTACTACTACTACTACTACTACTACTACTACTACTACTACTACTACTACTACTACTACTACTACTACTACTACTACTACTACTACTACTACTACTACTACTACTACTACTACTACTACTACTACTACTACTACTACTACTACTACTACTACTACTACTACTACTACTACTACTACTACTACTACTACTACTACTACTACTACTACTACTACTACTACTACTACTACTACTACTACTACTACTACTACTACTACTACTACTACTACTACTACTACTACTACTACTACTACTACTACTACTACTACTACTACTACTACTACTACTACTACTACTACTACTACTACTACTACTACTACTACTACTACTACTACTACTACTACTACTACTACTACTACTACTACTACTACTACTACTACTACTACTACTACTACTACTACTACTACTACTACTACTACTACTACTACTACTACTACTACTACTACTACTACTACTACTACTACTACTACTACTACTACTACTACTACTACTACTACTACTACTACTACTACTACTACTACTACTACTACTACTACTACTACTACTACTACTACTACTACTACTACTACTACTACTACTACTACTACTACTACTACTACTACTACTACTACTACTACTACTACTACTACTACTACTACTACTACTACTACTACTACTACTACTACTACGTTTGAGTAGTAGTAGTAGTAGTAGTACTACGTTTGAGTAGTAGTAGTAGTAGTAGTAGTAGTAGTAGTAGTAGTAGTAGTAGTAGTAGTAGTAGTAGTAGTAGTAGTAGTAGTAGTAGTAGTAGTAGTAGTAGTAGTAGTAGTAGTAGTAGTAGTAGTAGTAGTAGTAGTAGTAGTAGTAGTAGTAGTAGTAGTAGTAGTAGTAGTAGTAGTAGTAGTAGTAGTAGTAGTAGTAGTAGTAGTAGTAGTAGTAGTAGTAGTAGTAGTAGTAGTAGTAGTAGTAGTAGTAGTAGTAGTAGTAGTAGTAGTAGTAGTAGTAGTAGTAGTAGTAGTAGTAGTAGTAGTAGTAGTAGTAGTAGTAGTAGTAGTAGTAGTAGTAGTAGTAGTAGTAGTAGTAGTAGTAGTAGTAGTAGTAGTAGTAGTAGTAGTAGTAGTAGTAGTAGTAGTAGTAGTAGTAGTAGTAGTAGTAGTAGTAGTAGTAGTAGTAGTAGTAGTAGTAGTAGTAGTAGTAGTAGTAGTAGTAGTAGTAGTAGTAGTAGTAGTAGTAGTAGTAGTAGTAGTAGTAGTAGTAGTAGTAGTAGTAGTAGTAGTAGTAGTAGTAGTAGTAGTAGTAGTAGTAGTAGTAGTAGTAGTAGTAGTAGTAGTAGTAGTAGTAGTAGTAGTAGTAGTAGTAGTAGTAGTAGTAGTAGTAGTAGTAGTAGTAGTAGTAGTAGTAGTAGTAGTAGTAGTAGTAGTAGTAGTAGTAGTAGTAGTAGTAGTAGTAGTAGTAGTAGTAGTAGTAGTAGTAGTAGTAGTAGTAGTAGTAGTAGTAGTAGTAGTAGTAGTAGTAGTAGTAGTAGTAGTAGTAGTAGTAGTAGTAGTAGTAGTAGTAGTAGTAGTAGTAGTAGTAGTAGTAGTAGTAGTAGTAGTAGTAGTAGTAGTAGTAGTAGTAGTAGTAGTAGTAGTAGTAGTAGTAGTAGTAGTAGTAGTAGTAGTAGTAGTAGTAGTAGTAGTAGTAGTAGTAGTAGTAGTAGTAGTAGTAGTAGTAGTAGTAGTAGTAGTAGTAGTAGTAGTAGTAGTAGTAGTAGTAGTAGTAGTAGTAGTAGTAGTAGTAGTAGTAGTAGTAGTAGTAGTAGTAGTAGTAGTAGTAGTAGTAGTAGTAGTAGTAGTAGTAGTAGTAGTAGTAGTAGTAGTAGTAGTAGTAGTAGTAGTAGGAGCAGCAGCAGCAGCAGCAGCAGCAGCGCTACTGGCGAGTCCACCGAGACGATTTATGTTATCATGAGGAATAAGTACCATATTTCTGGCATATTCCATTCCTCGTGTAGGCCAAGACAGGCACAAGAAGCAACTTCAGAAATCCGACACAGTACTCGACGATGATCTTCCAGTTACCGCTCCAATTTCCCCTTTTGGCGGCTAGTCGTCGAAGAATTGTCGTGTGCCTCCGAAGATGATTCTTTTGCACGTTGTTCAGACTCATGTTTCCCTGTACAACGTTTAGAGCACACTCGCATATACAGCGTACGAGCGCTACATCTGCCTTGCGCAAAATTGCATGTCGTTGCTCTTGCTTCAGATAACACAGCGCTTGCAATATAATTATTTCCTTTTTATCGAGACGTCCGCGCAACGCCATTACAAACGTATTATTGGTACATCGCGCATCGCATCGCGAACTTTTATTGCTTTTTGAGGCACGTAAACGTAATGGTATTGGTTATCGGGAAATATACAGGCGCGAAATCCGCAATTATCAGGCGTCAATTTCTTCAAGTCGAATAATAGTGAGCCGTGCGGTGCGGCTGTTGCATCCAATTATGCCTCCTGCAAAAATCGCGGATCCTCGGGACATACCTGACGGGCTAGGTGCTGAATTTGCGCGTGACCTCGCGGATTATTGAAGACAACGATATAGCGTTTAAGGAGATATCGCGCTGCCCGTGACCCTGATGGAAGAGATTTTGCGTGGTGAAAATAACACTAAGATCTTATGATGGATACCCTTGGTGAAAAGATCGACCACAGTATTGTCGGATGCCTCGCGCATTAGATCGTCAATGACCACAAGTTTAGGTCTTGTATCATTCGCGTAGTCTACTGCTTGCGGTAAACCCTCGCGAAATTCGATTTTATCACCGTACTCTGAATACCCAGACTGCCACTCTGAGTAAAAAAAATGACATCCGTCATTTCGCGCATGTATTTAAAGAATTTTTTTACAAAATATGTTTTACCACAACCCGTAGGACCGCTTATCACAGCTGTCCATGAATGTTTCCAACGTATCCATATCGATGAGTATCTATCAAAATCAATCAGCTGACTCATAAATAAGCTTATGCTGCGACGGCGGCGGCGACCCCGCGGCATCAGCTATTTTCGCGGCCTGAACGAGCTGATAAGGCGCGGCGCGCCTGCACTAGCTGATGAGGCGCGAGCCCGCGGTATAAGCTGGTGTTTACGCTGTACGTAAATTAAATAACGATAGTTTTTGTATTTCGAACAAATGAAGCAATATTTTTATTTCACTATGCATACATCTCTATGTGCAAATTTTACGAATCATCAAATTCTAAACAGCAAAATTATATCCACGGATGTAGCACGAGAAAGTCAGAACAAAAGGAAACATTCGATAAGAAAGACGGGACAAAAGGAATCAACGATGAGAAAGTCAGAACAAAAGGGAACGGTAGAGAGATAGCAGCTACTGCTACAAATAGCAGCAAAAAAAGAACGAGCCGACAACGGTTCTATACATAATAAATCTATATATTCTTTTTAATATATTGTACACAGTAAATATGATACATGAAATTAGACAAAAAGATTATTTAATATCCATGGATGTAGCACGAGAGAGTCAGAACAAAAGGAAACACTCGATAAGAAAGACGGGACAAAAGGAATCAACGATAAGAAAGTCAGAACAAAAAGGAACGGTACAGAGATAGCAGCTACTGCTACGAATAGCAGCACAAAAAGAACGAGCCGACAACGGTTTTATACATAGTAAATCAATATATTTTTTTAAATATATTGTACACAGTAAATATGATACATGAAATTAGACAAAAAGATTACTTTAAAATATCGCGAATTCAACCGTAAAACTATATACTTTTTTGCGTTATACTAATTAGCGTATTTCACAATAGCCGTACGGTACAGTAGAGTACATCCCGTGCCGCTTTCGCTTTGTGTTAACAGGTTCGCATGATTTCATTTCTTTACGCGTTACTACATGATGAAATTCCGTACGTCGAATAGCGTCGAATTTAAAAATAATAGGTACGCTCCTTGTTCCTGTCACGGAAGATCGTAATGCGTTATAATTTACGTGACGGCTATTCGCAAAGTTTAGTGTGATACTCTTTACTTTACATTTTTTAATAATCGTACCGTTGGGTTTACGAACAAGGTATGCGTAAAATTTTGGTCCTCCCGAAACGAACGAAGTTCCAGGTCCGTATTCGCTTTATTCATCCGTAAGATCTCCTAGAAATTGACCGATTGGCGGCTCAAACTCGTTACCACTGGGGCGACTCACGTAAATACAGGAGTCCGTGTCGCAGTACAATATTCGTCGCCCGAGCCCTTCAAGATAACTGTATAATTTTAGGCGTGCCTGTGCCGTCGTGTATGTTGCAATCACGGCATTCGATATTGGGGATGGTTGGATAGCATCGCGGTTGCTCACATAGTTTACATACATAATCTTGTAATTAACCGGTAGCATCCCCGTCACCTCAATTTCCGGACTCGTTAGTAAATTCATTAGCTCCGTGCGCGTGAAAACGATAACGGTTTTCGTAAGATTCCCTCGTTGACCAAACTTTCCCCAGAATGAATTAAGAGCCAATTTTGCGAGTAAACGTAAACCCGGTTTTGGCTGCAAAGCACTTCGCTCGAGATATACACCCTCAGACTCCTTGTACAATGCTATAAAACGCTCTATTGCTTCCTCGTCATCGTTACACTCTGTTGGCAGTCCACTCGCCTCCTGTTTTATTTTTAGGAATATATCGATGTACTCGGCAAAATGACCGCCTCGTCGCGTTGTCGAGTCATACTGCGTATCAACGTATTGCCAAATTCCATAGATACACGTCACCTTATATCCGAGCGACACAGTTTTTCTCAGTTCGTCCATGACCCATGTGCCGTCAAACGCTCGCTCAGTCGTGTCATCGTGTGTACAAACCACGGATGTGTCCATATCTGTGCAGAACGTTCTACATAGGGGGAACAGTAGTTTCCCATGCATGCGAACAGGCAGTACGGGGATATACAAATCGCGCGGTGCCACCACGGTACACTTCACGAGACCCTCCACGACACTTAGATCGTTTTCAAGTCCTACGAGTTCTCGACACTCGTCACCTAGGTACAATTTCGGGTGTCCAACGGGATATTTTCCATTGTTACAAACCCATGGATACAACGAGCAAACATCCACATAGCGTATCTGCTCCCCATTCGCGACGTCGTACAAGCTTACAAAATTTTTCGTTCGACCGCCAAACAATGCATCGCGTGGTTCGAGATGCGCCTGCTTGACCATGGCGTGAATTTTCACGTATATCGACATTTCCTCGTTATTCTCGAGTAATCTGTCAAAATCGCATTCCCATATTTCGGTTAGAGTGTACCCTTTCGATCTGATTCGCCTGGAAATAAGAACGGTATGCTCGTATCGCTCTTCCATTGTATCGCCGAATTTAGTTCGAGCATCTCTATTCACGCGATAACATCGCGGACAACCATGCTAAAAGCAGCCATGAAATTGAAGAACGTGATGAACCCCCGCATCCACGTAGTAACCGTGACAGCCGGTAGGTCGGTTGGAGGGCGATACTCTCTCGTGCGTCCAGCATGAGCGATAACGCAGTTGCGCTCACGCTCGAGCCATACGAGCCATACGACGGCATTGCGCCACTGCATATCGCCCCAGCGATTTACCCCTGGTAGTAACACCGCAATGCGATCTTTCTGTAGGAATTTTTTTCGGAATACTCTCATATATGCTGATGCTATCGTGCATGCTTCTGTAAAGGGGCACACGCTCCCGCAACGTATAAGTAACTCTCGAAAAGCTAAACACGCTCGTCTCAAAATCATAACATCTGTACGACAATATCGCACAAATTGCGTCGCAAAATCAAATTTATAATCTACGCGACTCGATTATTCCTCATACCATTTTCAAAAGCGCTCACGATCCGCTGAGAACATGGTATCGGGTGAGTAAAAATTTAAAGCCGGCAGAGGACCTGAGTAATTCTTATATTTCGGTGTGTTGAATAAATGGGGAAATATACCTTTTGCCACCTCATCAGCGAAACCAAAGGCCTTAGGTAAAGCGCTAAGAGCCATGGGTGAATAGTTTAGACTGTCAAGGAAAACGACATCGCCAATTTTCATCGAGACAATCTTCGTACCCTTCATAATCAGAGAGGGCAGCTGTGTTTTTTGCACTTCGATTAAATACCGTAGAATAAATTGTGCGTCGAAACCTCTAGCACTATGGGCAATGCAGATAGTCTTTTTAAATTTTTGCGATAATGCCAATTTCATGAGCCCCCCAACAGGATCATCGATAAATACGAATTCACGTTTACCACAGTCAGCACAATCGGTCTCTATATCTGTGATATCCAGACATGCCATACATACGCATTGTGCAACACATAAATTCGGCTCGTGAATTCGTGTCGACTTATCATCCTCGTAATAGAGAATAAAGAGTGTATGATTAATTTTACCTGTTGCAGTGAGTACGTATTTTCGGTCATCGTACAGAGTCGGAACGCGTTTTCCGAAGGTGAGAAATTCATAAACAACAATCGCTATACCTTCGTGATCTAAGTACTCCTGAAAGAGCTGAATTTCGCGCGCACCACACCCTCTAGACGGTGTCGTTACCCCTGCATTACGCGTGAGCTCTATCGCTGTTACATATTGCGCACCTCGAAGCCCGTTCCGAATTTGACACTATCGTCTGTGTAGCTCGCCCGTACGTATTTGACCGCGATCGGCATGCGCTCGCGCTGTGACACGGGATCGTTGTAGACACAGATTATAGCGATCACTTATGCGTAAAATTGACTTTTTTGCTATAGACTCGTGTGTAAGCTTAGTGCCCACACCGGCTCCTTCGACGCCTCGTACTATACATGTCGACATTCAAAATGTACCAGCGTCTATTCGGAATTCGCGCGCGCTCTGAGCTACACTATTAATTAGTCGCAATATATCGTCAGGAACGATGTCACGAGCTGGTCGAAATGATAACCATACAGGTCCTTGCGCGAAAGACGGTACGCTCAGAGTCATACCCATATAATCATGTCCTTCGCACGATTCTGTAAGGCGTGTGAGAACATCTCGTACACCGCCCTCAAACCATGTCAGATGATCGATACCGTTCGGTGGCTGACGAAAATAAACATCTGTCTCTCGACCCTGCATCCTAAAGCGTGGAAAATATCGTCTCTGCTCATTGTCGATACCGAAACGTTCACCAGGAGGCAAAATATGTCCACCCCGTGCAGCAGTCCTTCCATCGCCAGTTTGTCCACCTGCAAGCATAATTAAACCATTTATTAGAATTTTTATTTCATTTAATTAAAATTTTTGTTTGTCGCTAGATTTATATACTATGTATATAAATCGTGTAACGTAAGAATTACAAACTTATATTTGTTTCTAGTCTTCGAATCCATCGACTGCACCCGGGAACCGCCGACGCATTTCGTAAATCAACTCGATTGTCGGCGGTCTCGGCACAGTGAATCGTGCAAAGCGAGAAACGTTTGGGTCCGACTCGTACCCTGTTTTTTCATTTTACTATTATTATCCCTGTAAATTTGTTATTTTTGTTAGCGTAATTGTATTATTAAAAGCTTACCTGAATCTGCCGGGTCCTCCTCCTCCTCCTCCTCGTCCTGCTCCACCTCTTCTTCTTCTTCTTTTTCTTCTTCTTCTTCTTCTTCTTCTTCTTCTTCTTCTTCTTCTTCTTCTTCTTCTTCCTCGTTGGCTGTATTACTGTTGGTATCATCGTTTAAACTGTATTGTCGGATGGACCTGCGACGGCTCCATCTGGTTCTCTCGCAGGGCCTGCCATGAAAAGACCATTTGTTGGTTTATAACCGCAGCATGGCTGGGTAAAATTTATCCAACGATTCCCTGCGGAGCTGTCACCATCGTTGTCCCTGCTATGATCATCTGAATCGGATCTACCCTCCTCATCGAAATCATAGGTGTCGGATCCCATTTCTTCGTCTTCATACCGTCGAACTATATAAAAATCTTATGAAATAAAGGAAATAAAATTAAAGTAATTAGCGCTGTATATTACTTACGTCTTTCATTGAGTATGGATTGCAGATCAGGCTCATTCAGCCAACCTCGTCGACGAATAACACGCACCACCGAATCAATAATTATTTGATTATCAAACAATTCAATATTATACGCGTCAACTAAATCACGCTGATGACACTTACACAGCAAACCGCGAATTTTACGAACAACCGCCTATGTCGGAAGTTCTCATAGGGTGATCTGTAAATTTCTTCTTCCCCACCGCGAATGCAACGACGGTCTACGCTTCAATATAAACTCTATCAATTTTCCTATCAATAAGCGCTTTACCACTCTGACCATGATTGTGCTGTTAGAGTAGAATAATATTTATATTTATAATAAAATGGCGCCCCACGTTGGGCGATTAATTATTTTATTATATGTACATATATATATGAAGTATAGATGTCCTCAATCACCCTCAGCCCCCCCCCTAAATTAATGTCTTTACCGCAAACACAGGTACCAGTCAATCTCCGGTACCAAAATCCTCGCGCTATTCGGTGCCAAATATGTAAAAAATAAGGCCACGGGGCTCATATTTGTCCATATCGTGACAACCATTCCCAGCCTTTAAATATCAATCAATCGGAAAATCGCGGAAATATTAATAATTTCAATAATAATTCCATGAATTCAACAGGACCATGTTTTTATTGCAAACAACCCGGTCATTTCATCCTTGAGTGTCCCGCGCGAAGAGAGAACGAAGCAACATATGGAAGTACGGGAAACCGAAGTGGTCTTCCGAGTACGGGTGCGCCCAGGGAGACTTCGCTAAACATGCATCCGATTCGTACTATTTCAATCGCAGCTTCAACCCTCAACCGCGAGTAGTCCGAATCTTTCATATACAATTGCATCGAGAAAGTAGTGTTCCGACGGTTACGATAACGGCATCGGAAGTAATATCCCCTATCACTCTTATGGTTAATACGGGAGCCGGGCCGAATTTTTTAAAGAAACAATTTGTAAATGAACATATCGTTATAAATCACGGAGAAATTTTACAACTTAATGGAATAACAACAAATTCCATTTTTACTTTGGGTCATATTACCATACAAGCCTTCGGACGTTTCGCCACTTTCCATATTGTAGATAATAACTTCCCCATAAAGGAAGCTGGTATATTGGGTACGGAATACCTTGACGGCAATCGCGTGAAAATTGACTATGAGAAAAGACAATTGAAAATGCAGAATGTAAGAATACCATTTGCAACTCAGGAAAGTATTGTTATCCCTGCAGAGTCCGACAAATTGTGCTTCGTGAGAGTAAAGAATTTGGATTTACGGGAAGGTTATCTGCCTCCCCCGGATGGAGGTGAAGGTATAAACATAGAAAGCGGGTTTGTCATTAACAATAATGGTAAAGCTTACATTTATGTGACAAATAGCAATAGGTATTCGGTTCAAGTCCAGGTACCAGTACTAGAGTTAATGTCATCGGAGGAATTAACTTACAGTACAGGAATAAGAGAATCTACTGACGATTCAAAGACGAGAAAGGAACGACAGGTAACAAGTAAAGTTGAATTAATTAGAGAAAATAAGTCCTCGTACGGACTGAGTCATGAAACTAATAAAGATAAAATCAATTCAAGTGAAAATATTGAAAAAAAATTCATTCCGACGGGAAAGAATGCGTTCTTATCAGAGACACTACCCCGTGGAGATACTATTATTACGTCAAAATCGCGGCCTATCTTACGAACCCACGAATTTAACATAAATTTCACGTTTCGGCGTATCTTTTCCGTGCTCTGGTCAAGGAGAATAAATTCTCCCTTTACCACACCCGACGAGAAAATACCGAAGACGCAAGCCCGTTTTTGAGTCTAACCTCGCGGAAAATTACTCGGGATAGGGCTGGAGTGCGTTTTGTTCTTGGTTGGGGATAATCACTTCACGAATAATGGGGAGGGACTTGAATGACAATTTCACGCGGAGCAATGTTTCACTTTAATTGGTAATTGAAAATTATACCTACGGTTGTTTGTTACTGTGGTTCTTACTGTTGAACGTTGGTTGGGCGTAGATTAGTGTAGTCTGACAGACTAAAAATCGAACGTAGGCGTTGGTGCGTATTAATAATTATTTATTGAAATAAAACTACATGAGTAGTTGAATGTTGCACGTTCAATATTCCCGATTTTACAAGCGTTAATAATTATAAGTACTGTACTCTTACTCTGTACTACTTGAAACTATACTTTGTGAAAATTAAGCCGTGGTGAAAATTTATCGTTCTGGACTGCTTTATTTCCCGGCAAACAGTACTACTTGTTGCCTTGGAAAAATTCTAATTCACTGCCGGCGACTTATTGACTGCCAGACTAGTGATTAGTCCTCTAGTTGACCCCCCGTGAAACTGTGTTACTTGACTCCCCGTGAAAAAGTGTCGACGGCCGATTTTCGCGGCCTTTTATAGGGCTCCTGAGCGTCGAAAATTCTTGTCGTCAAGCGTGTAAAAGAAGAGAAGGGATAAAACCCTATCCTGATTATAAGAATTTCCCCGTGGTCTATCTCGACCATACACGTATTCATTCCCCTTACTCCGCAGAGTAGCTTCTCGACATGCAGAGCCATAGATCTATGCAAGTGCATCGGTATGGCGCGCTCTGATTTGTCCGCGCGATGTGCTACACAGAGGACCACGCGATTAGGTGAGGGAACGCGTTCGAAGCATTTTTCCCCTGAAAATGAGGCGATTTTTACCACCCCGCTTCTTGGCCTACTTTCAATAGAATTTCCTAGTTTAGGTAATATCCTTATGCTCGCTTCTCTGTAGATGTGTCTATGGTAATGGCTTAGTTTTTCAGCGTTTTTACGGAGCTTAAATAAATCCTTCACATGAAACCACTAATAATAATATTGTTACAGCTTCTGTAGTTAACTTTGACGTATGCAACCTGATTTCTGCGTTAATCTCTTATTAGTATAAATGGTTTCGTTGAGTTATGGCTTATTCCAAACATCATTGGTTATTCGTTAAATTAGTGATTACTCTAGTTATAGCTAATGAGTTTTCTTAAATAATTTGTTAGTTAGACGTTAGATTTCTTATAGTTAATAAGTTTTCTTAAATGATTTGCTAGTTAGACGATTATTTTCGTACTATAGGAACGAGAGCGAGAGAGAGAGATAGAGATTTTACTTGAGAACGACTCGTCTAACTTGGTTACTCGTACATTTTGTTCGTACGCAAGTCGGCTAGATCGCCGTTCAGCCCTAGCGATAAGGCGTTCGTCGTGGCGCAGAGAGTCGCCCCAGCCTCGCTTTCCTGCAGAGGAAGCTCTATTGAAACGCGTTACCGTTTTCTCTCTTTCTCGATTCGTTTTACTTTTAGTATTTAGCTGTAAAACAATCTTAACATTTCATTTTATCCTGTCTATATATGTGTAATGTATTCCATATAAATAACTTGATGGTAAAACAAGTATGTCTATGCATGGAAACGAGAGAGAGTTCTTCTCTTGAGAACGACTCGCCTAACTTGGTTACTCGTACACTCGTTCGTAGCCAAGTCGGCTAGATCGCCGTTCAGCCCTAGCGATAAGGCGTTCGTAGTGGCACAGAGAGTCGCCTAGCCTCGCTTTTCTGCACAGGAAAATTTGTTGAAACATGTTATAGTTTTTCTCTCTTTCTCGTTTAGTCTTACTTATGGGTGTTCAGCTGTAAAATAATCTTAACATTTCATTTTATCCTATATATATATGTATAACATATTCTATGGATATAATTTACTAGTAAAACAAGTAATTTTATACATGAAAACGAGAGAGAGCGAGAAAGTTCTTCTCTTGAGAATGACTCGCCTAGCTTGGTTACTCGTACATTTCGTTCGTACGCAAGTCAGCTAGATCGCTGTTCAGACCTCGCGCAAGGCGTTTTCGTTGCGCGGAGAGTCGGCCAGCCTCGCTTTCCTGCAGCAGAAGCTTCATTACAACTCAATTTTAGTCTCATCTCTTTCTCGTTTTTCTGTCTATTTTTCGCTATTTTACCATAAATTAATCCTAATATTTCCTTTATCTTTTCTATATAGGCATAACATGTTCTATATATTTATGATGGTGTTTTTACTATAAATTCCAATATTTTACGAGAGACATGTTAATATATAGGCATAACATGTTTTATATATTTATGATGGTATTTTTACTATAAATTCCAATATTTTACAAGAGACATATTAATGTAATCCCAAGAGAAAAGGGGAATTAATCCTGATGTACTGATCTTTCTTCTATTACCCGACTATACTTGGTAAGCTCATTAATTCGATGTGGGTTGTACTCGTTTTCGAGTGACAGCCATGGGTAGTTTCCATATGGAAGCATAATTGTTCTTTTTGCTGCTGATATTTTATCTACAGTATTCGTGTGAACATTTTAATAGTCATAACTCTTTCGTTTAAATCAACAGTTCCTCTGCTTTTGTTAATTGTTCCGCTTAGTTAATAATTGTTCGTGATTTCATCATCTTTGTAAAGAGAGAGAGAGAGAGAGCGAAGATTTCAGGCAAGAGCGAGAAGAAAGGGTGCGGTCCCTTGGTCACGTGATAGCGTTCCCTCCAACCGCTCCCTTATGACCAACAACGCCCCGACGGCGACTAGCCGAACCCCTGGTCTAGGATTGAGGGTAAGGCCGCGCTGAATCATAGATCCATAAATGGCGGTCGATAACCGGGTCTACGCAGTAGATCCAATGGTTTGAAAGTTTGCCTTCTGACCGGGAGCGCCAAAAAATTCCATCTTTACAAGATTAATTCTTCCCGGGAGACGGTCGGTAGGGCCGCATCTTCACCCTGTTCCGATCTCTGTCGCTAAAATCGCTCACCTCTTCTCTTAAGAAGTTCGAGAATAAAAGAAAAATGTGAGAGGTTACTTTTACTGTAGCGAAACTAAAACAGAAGAACTTCATCGTAATCGAAATGAAAAAAGATAAATGCGACGTTACGTCAGGACGTAACACTATGGTTGATTTTGTGAAAAAAATTGTAAAGGAAGAAATAAGAAATTGTTCAGAAATTATTGAAGAAGCTTACGAAAATCGTGTGAAAAATGAAAAATCAAGTAAAGAAATTGGTAAAGTAAAAATAAAAGATCAAGTTGAAAATTCGCAGTCTAGTTCGCGAAATTTTATGGAACTTGGGATATTGTACCTAGAGAAAACGTTGTCTATCGGAATTTGATAGAGACGAACGTAAACTGTGTTTATGAGGACTTGCCTTGGCTCCACAGGGGTGTCTGTGCCGACGAAACGGGCAGCGCTTGTTGGAGAATTAAGGGAGCTCAACTCAAATTTTTCGGGAAAATCTGTGCCTATGGAAAGGACAGAAACTCCTCGGGTTTATGAAAATTATGTTCAAGAAGAAAGCGTCCTTAATTCAAATCCAATAAAAACAAAAATATCGGCAAAAGATAGTGAGTCTAATTGTGTTAATTATGCGGGTTGTTCGAGCTTCACGAGACGTATCTGTGTCGACTGAACGGACAGAACTTGTTGGAGATATGCGAAAACTCGATCCAGATTTTATAGGGATATCTGTGCCTATGGAAAGGACAGAGCCCTTTGATGATGTTAATAATTACAATGAGGAATTAAGAACGTGTACCAAAGAACACATACTCCAAGAGAATAGAAACATTGAAACATTGAGTCAGTAAAAGTTAACTATTCAGATTTTACCAAAGCATCAGAGTCAATAAAAGAAGTAATAACGATGGAAAATGAAGAAGTACTTTGCCAGAAACCTGTTGAACCTTTCGTGCCTGTAAATCATTACGATTAAACTGTTAATTTTAAAAATTATGAAGACCCGAAGAATTTACGAAAAATTTGTACACTTGAACCGTCAAAAAAGGAAAGTATTATAGAAAATATTAAAGATAAAGATACACGTTTGAGAAGCGAGAAATATAGTCCAAAAACATATAAAATCATGAACGTCTCGTTAACACAAAAACTCAGTATAGCTAATATCACTTGCGAAATTCACCCTTTCATCCGCAAAAAATCATGTTACGTAATATCAGATTCGGTAATGATTGATCGCTATAATCAAATTAAGGAATTATTAAGACTCGTCGAATTGAACGAAGAAGAAAAAGCAACTATCGAGACGCTTCTAAAGGAAAGCGCACATTCATACCAAATCCCAGGAGATACGTTGACATGCACCACCATATTGCAATATCGCATTCCTACTACCGATGATCTTCTTATAAATACTCGAGGGTACAGATAGCCAGAATGTACTAAAGAAGAAATAGGCAAGCAAATAGAGGATATGCTCGGTAAAAGAGTAATAATACACTCTACCTCGCCATACAATTGTCCTGTCTGGGTCGTTCCAAAAAAAGCCGACTCTCAGGGTAATAAAAAATGGAGAGTCGTGTTCGATTACCGATCGCTGAACGAAAAAACGATCGCCGAAACGTACCCCATACCCAATATCAACGATATATTAGACCAATTAGGCGGTGCACAAAACTTTTCTGTATTCGATTTAGCTTCAGGATTTCATCAGATAGAAGTCTCTCCAGAGGATCGTCATAAGACCGCATTTACTACGCCACGTGACCATTTCGAATTCGTTGGAATGCCGTTCGGCCTTCGGAACGCCCCTCCGACGTTTCAAAGAGCAATGGACCTCACACTAAGTGGGCGCCTCGGGAAAGTACTATTTATTTATTTGGACGATATTGTCATTTATGCCTATAATCTCAAAGAACACGAGAATATATATCGCGAATTAATTAAACGATAAGAAGCAGCAAATTTAAAATTACAGCCAGATAAATGCGAATTTTTAAAAAGAGAAGTCGCGAATTTAGGACATATAATCGGGAATAACGGAGTTCGGCCCGATTCTAAAAAATTAGAAGCTATACGTGAATATCCCGTACTTAAGAATGTTAAAAATATTCGACAATTTCTGGGATTAACAGGTTATTATAGGCGGTTCATAGAAGGATACGCCAAGATATCAAAACTCTCACGACTTTATTACGTAAAGAAAATATATTTGATTGGGGACCCGCACAACAACAGTCATTCGAAATTTTAAAGAATAAACTTTGTACGGCTCCAGTTTTGCGATATCCTGATTGTTCCAAGCCTTTTATTTTAACAACAGATGCATCGGGTTATGCTATCGGTAGTATACTTTCACAAGGAGAAATTAACAACGATTATCCATGCGCTTACGCCTCGCGAGCTTTGAGTTTAGTCGAAGAACAGTACGACACTTACGAAAAGGAAGCATTGGCTATAGTACCAGGTGTATGCATAAGTTTTTTCCGGTTTTACTAAGAGATGGCGCCAGCGAAAAGTACGCAGCGTATTGATTTGATACATACGTCATTTTGTTCGTCTGACATTAACCTACAAACACACACAAGTTGAGTCCGCCAAAAACTAGCGTCTTTGTTTTGTCGTTCAGTGATCATGTCGAGTTTTGTGCCTGAAAAAGAACATTTGCGGCACGCATTGCTTTTCTTATTTAATCAAAAGAAAAAAGCTGCTGAAAGTCAACGTTTGCTGGTAGAAACATATAGTGAACACGCTCCATCGATTAGAACATGTGAGACATGGTTTCGACAATTTAAAAGTGGTGATTTCAATGTGAAAGACAGTGAGCGCTCTGGTAGACCACAAATATGCGAAGACGAGCAATTGCAGGAGTTATTGGATGATGACCCAACTCAAACTCAACGGCAATTAGCAGAAGCATTACATGTGTCACAAGAAACAATCAGCAGACGTTTACGAGTAATGGGGAAGATCAATAAACTCGGTAAATGGGTCCCACACGATTTGAATGAACGTCAAATAGAAAATCACAAAGTCACTTGTGAAGTGCTGCTTCAACGCCACGAAAGGAAATCATTTTTGCATCGAATTGTGACGGGTGACGAAAAATGGATTTATTTTGAAAACCCGAAGCGGAAAAAATCGTGGCTTTCACCTGGCGAAGCCGGTCCTTCAATACCAAGGCCAAATCGCTTCGGCAAGAAGACCATGCTCTGTGTCTGGTGGGACCAGAGCAGTAATGTGTATAATGAACTCTTGAAGCCCGGCGAAACCGTTAATACACAACGCTATCGCCAACAAATTATTACTTTAAACCACGCATTAATCGAAAGACGACCGGAATGGGCCAGAAGACATGGCAAAGTGATTTTGTTACACGACAATGCGCCGTCTCACACAGCAAAAGCAGTGAAAGACACCTTGAAATCGCTTGGATGGGACATCCTTCCGCACCCGCCGTATTCGCCAGACCTGGCGCCATCTGACTATGACCTCTTCGCATCAATGGGGCACGCGCTCCCAGAGCAGCACTTCAGCAATTTCGAGGAAGTTGGAAAATGGCTTGACGAATGGTTTGCCGCAAAAGACAAGCAGTTTTTCTGGCATGGTATTCATAAGTTACCTGAAAGATGGGCGAAATGTGCAGAAGCCGATGGCCAATATTTTGAATAAAACAAAAATTAATTTCTCTTGAAAACTACGTGTTTTTTTTTACCAAAAAACCGGAAAAAACTTATGCATACACCTGGTATACTCTATACTCCACTTTCGGCCATATCTATATGGGCACCATTTCACTGTAGTTACCGACCATAAACCGCTGTTGTGGTTCCGACGGGCTACAGATGGAAATCCTAAAATCCTGCGCTGGCGACTAAACCTCACCGAGTACGAATACGATGTAGTTTACAAGGCCGGAAAAACTAACGTTAAAGCCGACGCGCTCTCAAGAAACCCCATAGAGTCATTAACTACCACAGGCGATATTTACATGGTTCGCTCGAATCCTCCAAAAAGTCACCGTAAAATAATCAACGTATCTTATCGGATACCGATATATCTCGGCTATTAGAAGAAGATTCAGAGGAGGAAGAAAATCTAAGGAACAATGTCCCTGGAAATTTCGGTTATCTTAACGATGCAGAAGAATGTGACTGGGTACGTGAGTCGGTTGATCCTTCGAACAGTGGGAAGACATAGCCTCTCCATACAAATCAACGACCACTGGTCACGAAAACGAAATTTTTCAGACGAAACAAATTTTGCAGCGAACAAGGCACCACTAAAGAAACCCACCTTAAAAATGGAAGCTAATATGCCTCGGGAGACACGCAAGAATGAAAACATCGAAACTGAGACTAAGCAAGTGACCTACAGTGTTGAGAACTTTCCTCTGCCATCCGACACCTCTTCAGATCGACCGAGAAACCAAGCACATGTGCCGTTACCAGTCCTATCCCACAACGATGTGCCTCTTAAGAACAACGAATCTAGCGGCGAAAGCGAACTCAAGGAGCATAACCCTCGAGGAAACTCAGACAGAACAGTGCAGGGAAAACATGCATGTGAACTTTTCCAAGGTAGCGAAACAGAACCCCTAAGCGACAACATGTCCAACGTAGAACCTGAGAATTCACTTATATTGCCCGCTACCATCCTGCATAAAACCACAAAGGGTAGGATTATTGCTTCCAACGTCAAGAAATCACGAGACTTATTTCACACTCGAAAAGATAATTTAGTTTACTTTGGTTCCACCGACTGTGCACCGATAGACACTGGAGCTATTGCATTACGAGATAACGACAATTTTCCACTGTTACGTCCTGGATCTCCGCCCACCCTTTTAATACACGTAAAATTTGAAAATTTTGCGTCCATATATAATTTATACATGTTTGACTTATTTTTGCGTAGGTCAGCGTTCCCACGTTGACCGGCGAGACGCGTTCCGATACCTTTTGCTAACGTCAGCGTTCGCACGCTGACCAACGGGGCGCAGCGCATCGACAAGACGCGCTGCGCCCCGCTAATCTTTTGCCATTATTCTTGCGCGTGCCTTCAGTACTACTTTCCTTCATTTTAATTAGTCAGTTCTTCTCCGGGGGCCGACCATGACGGTCGGTCCTCGTCATATCATACCTGTATCCTATCATTTATTTTTAATATCTTCGTAAAGGGTAGTTAAATTTTAAGGGCCGATGTTGAATGTGAACCACACCTAAACGTCAAGTTTTTTTCTGCATTTCATTTGACATTTCTCAATTTCAGACTAACTCAATTTGAACCATGGAAAGATACACAATCGAGCAACGCGTTAAAGTTATTCAGGCTTATTATGAAAATGAGCGTTCAAATCAAAATGCATATCGTGCACTTCGTGATTTTTTCGGTCAATTTAATCGTCCAAATGTGCGTACAATCGGAAAAATCGTGCAAAAATTTGAGCAAACCGGGTCTGTAGGAGATATTAAAACACCAGTGCATGCTCGTACAGCTCGTACTGCAGAAAATATTGCTGCTGTTCGCGATAGTGTGGCTGAAGAGCCGTCCACCTCAACTCGTCGTCGTGCCCAACAATTGCACCTCTCACGCTCGTCGTTGATGAACATTATGCATAAAGACTTGTATTTACACGCTTATAAGGTGCAATTGACTCAAGAACTAAAGCCTCTTGACCATTCCAAACGTCGTCAATGGTCAGAATGGTGGCAAGAAATGGCAACAGTGGATGATCAATTTTCGAAGAAAATCATCTTCAGTGATGAGGCACATTTTCACCTCAGTGGATTCGTCAATAAGCAGAATTGCCGCATTTGGGCGAATCATAATCCAAAAATGATTGTCGAAAAACTAATGCACCCACAAAGAGTGACTGTTTGGTGCGGTTTATGGGCTGGCGGCATCTTCGGGCCGTATTTTTTCCAAAATGTGGCCGGTCAGGCAGTTACCGTGAATGGTGTTCGCTATCGTGAGATGATAACGAACTTTTTATGGCCCGAATTGGAAGATATGGATGTGGGCGATATGTGGTTTTAACAGGACGGTGCCACTTGCCACACAGCTAACGAAACAATAGCTCTTTTGCGCGACAAATTCAATGGCCGTGTTATCTCACGTGGTGGCGATGTCAATTGGCCGCTAAGATCATGTGATTTGACACCGTTGGACTTCTTTCTTTAGGGTTATTTGAAAGAAAAGGTGTACGTCGATAAGCCAGCAACAATTCAAGAGCTAAAGGATGAGATAATTCGGCACATTAACGGCATAGAACCTCAATTATGCCTAAGCGTCATCGAAAATTTGGACCATCGGATGGAGGTGTGCCGCCGAGTTCGCGGCGGCCATTTGGCCGATATTTTGTTCCATACATAATTGAACCATACCATATTATCACAATAAAAAGAATTGACAATAATTTCCTAAATAATTTGTGTTTTATTCAAAATCAACATCGGCCCTTAAAATTTAACCACCCTTTATATGACTTTCATATTAGTGATTTATAAAATGTTCGAATGCGCGCTGTTTAATATGACTTTAATATTAGTGGTTTATAAAATGTTCGAATGCGCGCTGTTTAATATCTATTGTTTTACTGTTGTAGTGATTAAATGTTAGCGCACAACCATTAAACTGTTTTAATATATATAGTGAAAGACTATTTGGAACAATCATCTTGCGTTTATTCTGTGTTTATTTATTTATTCATTTAAATTCGCCATTCACCATCCGTCCTCCAATCCCGAGCCAGCGCAATCTGGCTCAAAATGGAGAAAAGAATAAAGTCCGACAAGTCCAGGACGTAACATCCACACTTAAAGAATCTAGAATTAAAGAAAGCTGAATCTATTATGAAACGAGCTCACAGATTCAATATAGCTTTGCCTATCACAGATAATTCTGGAGAAGGTCCCACATTAATTTTTGAAAATATAGTCGAAGCTTTTAAAAGTGCTCGTTATTTAATTGACAAGTTATTATTGCAAACCGTCAATCTTGCAAAATCCAGTTTTATGTAAAACGTGCCATGGGAAAATATTATGAATCAAATTCGATTAATATTCGCGCAAAGCGACGTTAAAATCATTATTTGTCACGGGTTAGTTAGACAACCCCCAGTGGAAAGACAAAATGAGATTATTGAAGAAATGCATTCGTCAACCATAGGCGGATACAGAGGTGTCAGTAAAACATATAATCGAATTCGTCACTTGTATTATTGGAAAAATTTAAAAACTGATGTTCAATTATCTATTCAACGGTGTTTACAATGTCAATGAAAGAAATTAGTCCGCGTAAAAACTAAACAGCCTATGATCATAATAGATACTCCAGCAATAGCTTTCGATAAAATTGCAATGGACATAGTAGGCCCTATGCCAAAAACTAAACAAGAAAATGAATACATACTTACAATTCAAGATCAATTAACAAAATATTCAGTAGCAATCCCTTTACCTAATGCAAAAACAGTAACGATAGCAGAAGCATTTGTCAAACGATTCATTTGTTATTTCGGCTCACCCAAAGCGGTACTCACTGACCAAGATAGAACATTTTTGAGTAATTTCTTAAAACAAATTGCGAAATTGTTCAAAATACGTAAAGTAAGAACTACAGCATTTTACCCTCAATCTAATGGATCATTGGAAAGATCGCATCATGCTCTTGGTGAATAGCTTAAACAATTCACCAGTAAACAAAATAATTGGGATGATTGGGTTGAAATGGCTATTTACAATTACAACACGAATGTACACGAAGGTTCTAAGCATACTCCATACGAAATGGTTTTTGGCAAGATAGCTCGTACCCCTTCTAGTATGCCCCCTGCTGAGATGGAAAAACTCGCCACGTACGACGAATATCTAACGCAACCGGTCACGCAAATCCATTAAATACAGGGTTTGGGACGAAAAAAATTTGATAAAGGCTAAAGAAAATTCCAAAATATATCAAGACAAAAAAATTAATCCTGTAGCATTTAAAGTGGGTGAACCAGTATTTTTGCTTAAACCAAACCAAACCAGGAAAACTCGGTGACCACTACACCGGTCCGCACAAAATAAAGACTATAGTATATTAACGAACGGTAACGTACGTATTAAACTCCCAAACAGAGACATTATTGTACATTCAAATCGATTGAAAAAATCGAGAATTGCATACTAAAATTTTCGAAATAATTTTCCAGCAACATATTTTGCATAAAAATATATGATGTTTAGATGGTACGCACTCATGCGGCATTTTCTTTTTGGATATCATGGAATAATAAACATAGAATTTAGATAATAAAATTGATATATACGAATGAAAAATCAGAAAATAAAAACAAAAATAAAAACATATATATATCATACGGGAGTAAATATAAAACTACAACAAGCGCTGATAACACTCCATATTTATTTTTATCAACGATATTTCAATACTAGAAGCAGGACCAAGATACCCAAATTCTGTAATTTAGGAAGACCAGTCACTAGTTCTACCGCTGTGTCTCCAATACCTACTCTTCCTATTTCCAAAACCCCACGTAGTACCGAACAGATTAAGATCCGAAACTTGGTAGACTACTTGCTCGAAAGTGACTCTACGTTACGCCACCAACCGCAAGCCCCACCGACGATATACACTCTCTTATCGACAAGTCGTGTGACTATTCAAAAACGCCATAATGGGACCCTGGTACCACTTTCGCTACAAAAATGGCAAATATGAAAAAAAAAATGTATAAGCAAAGGAATAATGCAAGGAAAACTTCTCCCAACACCGAATATTCACGTAAGTAAATCTATTTTGATCTAAAACTATATAATTATACCCTCACATATATTTTTTTTGATTCATAATACACAGAATTATTTCATTTATGTCTTTGTGCACTCTTAAAAACAAAGTGTTGCATTTTTTCTCAGAATAAAAATAAAAAGAAAAAGGAAATATAAATATATATAGATACCTAAAATAAAACAAAATAATATTTAGAAAAAAGAGCAAAGAAAACAACAACAACAACAACAACAACAACAACAACAACAACAACAACAACAACAACAACAACAATAATAATAATAATAATAATAATAATAATAATAATAATAATAATAATAATAATAATAATAATAATAATAATAATAATAATAATAATAATAATAATAATAATAATAATAATAATAATAATAATAATAATAATAATAATAATAATAACAATAATAACAATAATAATAATAATAATAATAATAATAATAATAATAATAATAATAATAATAATAATAATAATAATAATAATAATAATAATAATAATAATAATAATAATAATAATAATAATAATAATAATAATAATAATAATAATAATAATAATAATAATAATAATAATAATAATAATAATAATAATAATAATAATAATAATAATAATAATAATAATAATAATAATAGAAATAATAATGATGGAAGAGGCAGCAATACAGAAAAATATGAATATGGCGGTAAAAACCGGCATTAAGACGATTCTTGAGGCCGCCGACGCTGCGCTAAACATGCAAAGCAGGACAGCCTCGAAGGGACAAATGATGGCAGACGACCTGACAGAGACAGAAACGGAGACAACGGAACCGGCGACGCGACCGACGAAACGGAAACGGGAGACGACGAAGACCCCACCAGAGGCCCGACAGAAGACACCCCCAAGAACGGAGGAGGCCGAAACCTGGACAACCGTGAGGAAACGAAAAAAGAAGAAAAAAACGACGGAACCGAAAAACAAAACGGACGAGACGAACGTACCGACCCAGGCTGAAAAGCGCAGACCGACCCCCAAACATAGGGGAACGGCTGTACTGGTCAAGCCTGGGAAAGACAACACGTACTCGGACATCGTACGGAAGATAAGGACGACGGTCGACCCGACGAGCAGTCATGTACAGGTGATGGCTCTAAAGAAGACCAAGGACGGACGGTGTCTCATCAAGATACAGACAGACACGGACGGACGAGAACAGTTTGAGCGCGCACTACAGGACGCGGTTGGGGACACGGGCAATGTAAGGACCGTGACTTCTAGGGTGCAACTGGAGATCATGGACCTGGACTGCGTTACCACCGCGGAGGACGTGATACGGGCGCTGAGACGAGAAACGGGACGAGACGGCGACTTTGGTGTCCACATCTTCGGCCCGAACCGGGCCGAGCAGTACATGGCGGTCTGCGACCTCGAGACGCGGGAAGCCGAGGTGCTGCTGGACCGGGGCCGGATCGGGATAGGATGGGTGCGATGCCGACTACGACAACGATTGACGGTGACCAAATGCTACAAATGCCTGGGCTACGGACATACAAGGACGAGCTGCACGAACGCGGATCGGACAAAGAACTGCAGGAAATGCGGCGAGACGGGACATTACGCGACGGACTGTAAAAACAGACCGGCTTGCCCACTGTGCTCTGAGGCGGGACACGGGGACGTAGCGCACCTTGCGGGAACCGGAAGGTGTGCGGTATTCCGGGCTGCGCTGGAGGAGTGCAGGAGGCAGGCCGGAAGACGGACAGAATAGTTCAGGGAAACCTAAACAGGAGTAGGACAGCAGACATGCTACTACCACAGATAGCTGACGAACATGACGCCGACATTCTGATCCTGTGCGAACCGTACAGGAGAAGAACGACACAAACGTACATTACGAACGAGACAGAGACCACAGCTATCTGGGTGAGGGGCGCTGCCCAATCTCGAATAGTTAACTGCGGTGTCGGGGACGATTACGTCTGGGCAAGGGTCGGCGCTGTCACTTACGTCAGCGTTTACCTGACACCCAACTGCACCGCGGCGGATTTCGAGAGGAAAGTGGCGCTCCTTGAAGACGGAATCAGGAATCTGCCTGGAGACGTTATCATCGGGGGAGACCTCAACGCGCGGGCGATCGAGTGGGGAATGACAACAACGAACAAACGTGGACGGCTGCTGCTGGAGATGGCCGCAAGGCTAGACCTGGTAGTAGCAAATACGGGAAACGTACCGACATACAGACGACCAGGGTTTGGAAACTCTATCCCTGACGTCACAATGACATCGGACAGAATATCGCCACGGATAGGACAGTGGCGGGTTTTCGACGGCTATACGGCCAGCGATCACCAGTACATTGTCTTCGAAGTGGCAGGACAAACGGCGACGAGACGGACGAGGACCCAGTACCCCCCGAGGTGGAACCTCAACAAACTCGACTTACGAAAATTTTCGGAGGAGCTGGCGGCAGCACCAGCACCAATGACGAAAGTCCCCCCTGAACTGACTGGCCGGCGAAGGGCGGAAAGACTCACGGATGAGACGGTCAAACTGACGGACCGGCTGTGCAACAGCACAATGCCGAAACGACGACATAGACCAAACAGGTAACCACAATACTGGTGGACGGACGAAATAGCCGAGCTGCGCAGGCTCTGCTTGGCGAACCGCCGACGAGTTACGAGGGCTGGGGGAAGACCCGAAAGGGAAAACCTCCAAGCCACTTACAAGACGACACGAAAAACACTTACGAACGCCATAAGGGACAGCAAAACGCGATGCTGGAAGCAGCTCTGCGAGGAGGTGAACGAAGACCCCTGGGGAACCGGTTACAAAATTGTGACTGGCAAACTAGGGGCCCGAGTTCCACTTGAACTCAAAGATGCCGAAACCGCAGAACGAATTGTTGACGGACTGTTTCCGACCCACCCGATACGGACGAACGTGACAGACGACACGGAGGCCCCGGCGGCCCCCATATTTACCGCGGAGGAGCTCTTCAAAGCGACTGCCGCGATGAAGACTGGCAAGGCGCCGGGACCAGACGGAGTGCCGGCGGAGATTCTCCGGCTGATGGTTCGCCTGAGGCCGGAGATATTTCTTGACCTGTACAACACGAGCTTGACGACGGGAACGTTCAGTGACCGGTGGAAGACGGCAAGGCTAGTTCTTATCCCTAAGGGTAAGGGCGACCCCAATACGCCGTCAGCCTACCGGCCGCTGAGTTTACTCGACACAACGGGTAAACTCTATGAACAACTACTAAAACCGAGACTGACGGACGCGATACAGACCAGCGGAGGCCTCTCAGACCGGCAGTTCGGCTTCAGGAGGGGACGATCAACGATTGGAGCGATTCAAAAAGTGGTCGATTCCTTCCTGGATTTGGAGAGACATTGCCATGCAGCGCGACCAATCGTTCTGCTGGCGACCTTGGACATCAGGAACGCCTTTAACTCGGCCAGGTGGGTTGACATCCTGGAGGCGCTTGAAGGCAACTTCGGGGTTCCGGCTTACCTGGCTCGGGTGGTGGGCGACTACCTAAGAAACAGACGGATCACGTATGAGACGACTGAAGGACCGGTGACGAGACAAATCACCGCGGGGGTTGCACAGGGGTCCATACTGGGACCAGACTTTTGGAACGGACTCTACGACAGCTTACTCAGGCTGGAATTGCCGCTTGGCGTTTTCCTTGTCGCCTACGCTGACGACGTGGCGGCGGTGATCACCGAGCGGTCTCCAGACCTGGCACAGCAAAAACTGAACCAGACGATGCGGCGAGTGGGCCGTTGGATGACGGACCACGGACTACAACTCGCGACAGAAAAGACAGAACTGACTTTCCTTAGCAGAAGACGCATACAGACGAGACTACCCATGTGGGTCGGGACGGACGAAATCGAGGCCGGAGGCGAAGTCAAGTACTTGGGAGTGACCCTAGATACGAAGATGACGTTCTGGCCTCATATACAAAAAACATGCCAGAAGGCGGCTAAGAGGATAGCATCCTTAAGCCGCCTAATGGCCAACACAAACGGGCCAAGACCGGGAAAACGACGACTCCTAATGACGACAGCCCACTCGATCCTCCTGTACGGCGCGGAGATCTGGGCAGATGCCCTGAAGACAAAGAAGTACTGCCACGCCATGACAACGGTACAAAGACAGAGTGCGCTGAGGATCGCCTGCTCCTACCGAACTGTCTCTGCACAAGCAGTCTTGGTGGTTGCGGGCGTGATCCCCGTGGACCTCCTAGCTTTCGAGCGAAAGAGGATCTACGGGAGAAGCGCGGACATAAGACGGGAAGATGCGGCGGTCGCGGAACGCGACAAGACGATACAGACTTGGCACGAACAATGGACAGAAAGAGCGACAGGCAACTGGACAAGACGACTAATAAAGGACCTGAGACCGTGGATCGAAAGGGATTTTGGGGACGTAAATTTTTACATCACCCAGTTCCTGACGGGACACGGTTACTTTAGACGGTACCTTTATAACATGGACAGAGTACGGACGCCAGACTGTAAGTACTGTGGACACGAACGAGACGACGCGGAACACACATTTTTTGTGTGCGACCGCTGGACAGGACTCCGACTGGAACTGGAGACGATTGTTGGCAGCATCACCCCGGACAACATTGTTCAGGTGATGCTCCACTCGACAGAATGGTGGCAACTAGTTGCCACCTATACAGAGACGATACTGCGACGAAAAAACGTAGACGGCTGCCTCACCTAACCGAGCAGACAGACTGACGTGACGCGACAGGTTACAGACAGCAAGACGAACGAACGAACACGGACAGAACCCCCAGCCAGAAGTAATACCAAAATAGTTCCTGGTCTGGGGGAGGGCAACAAGGAGAGGGCGGTTTAGTGGGTAGGCCTACTTTTTTGGGAGTCCCACATACCCCCCCAGTTCAAAAGACTGGAGGATATCCGTAAAAAGGATTCCGCAACTCCTTGTATAATAATAATAATAATAATAATAATAATAATAATAATAATAATAATAATAATAATAATAATAATAATAATAATAATAATAATAATAATAATAATAATAATAATAATAATAATAATAATAATAATAATAATAATAATAATAATAATAATAATAATAATAATAATAATAATAATAATAATAATAATAATAATAATAATAATAATGGGACACGGGCAGTGTAAGGACCGTGACTTCTAGGACACAACTGGAGATCATGGACCTGGACTGCGTTACCACCGCGGAGGACGTGATACGGGCACTGAGACGAGAAACGGGACGAGACGGCGACTTTGGTGTCACATCTTCGGCCCGAACCGGGCCGAGCAGTACATGGCAGTCTGCGACCTCGAGACGCGGGAAGCCGAGGTGCTGCTGGACCGGGGCCGGATCGGGATAGGATGGGTGCGATGCCGACTACGACAACGATTGACGGTGACCAAATGCTACAAGTGCCTGGGCTACGGACATACAAGGACGAGCTGCACGAACGCGGATCGGACAAAGAACTGCAGGAAATGCGGCGAGACGGGACATTACGCGACGGACTGTAAAAACAGACCGGCTTGCCCACTGTGCTCTGAGACGGGACACGGGGACGTAGCGCACCTTGCGGGAACCGGAAGGTGTGCGGTATTACGGGCTGCGCTGGAGGAGTGCAGGAAGCAGGCCGGAAGACGGACAGAATAGTTCAGGGAAACCTGAACAGGAGTAGGACAGCAGACATGCTACTACCACAGATAGCTGACGAACATGACGCCGACATTCTGATCCTGTGCGAACCGTACAGGAGAAGAACGACACAAACGTACATTACGAACGAGACAGAGACCACAGCTATCTGGGTAAGGGGCGCTGCCCAATCTCGAATAATTAACTGCGGTGTCGGGGACGATTACGTCTGGGCAAGGGTCGGCGCTGTCACTTACGTCAGCGTTTACCTGACACCCAACTGCGCCGCGACGGATTTCGAGAGGAAAGTGGCGCTCCTTGAAGACGGAATCAGGAATCTGCCTGGAGACGTTATCATCGGGGGAGACCTCAACGCGCGGGCGATCGAGTGGGGAATGACAACAACGAACAAACGTGGACGGCTGCTGCTGGAGATGGCCGCAAGACTAGACCTGGTGGTAGCAAATACGGGAAACGTACCGACGTACAGACGACCAGGGTTTGGAAACTCCATCCCTGACGTCACAATGACATCGGACAGAATATCACCACGGATAGGACAGTGGCGGGTTTTCGACGGCTATACGGCCAGCGATCACCAGTACATTGTCTTCGAAGTGGCAGGACAAACGGCGACGAGACGGACGAGGACCCAATACCCCCCGAGGTGGAACCTCAACAAACTCGACTTACGAAAATTTTCGGAGGAGCTGGCGGCAGCACCAGCACCAATGACGAGAGTCCCCCCTGAACTGACTGGCCGGCAAAGGGCGGAAAGACTCACGGACGAGACGGCCAAACTGACGGACCGGCTGTGCAACAGCACAATGCCGAAACGACGACATAGACCAAACAGGCAACCACAATACTGGTGGACGGACGAAATAGCCGAGCTGCGCAGGCTCTGCTTGGCAAACCGCCGACGAGTTACGAGGGCTGGGGTAAGACCCGAAAGGGAAAACCTCCAAGCCACTTACAAGACGTCACGAAAAACACTTACGAACGCCATAAGGGACAGCAAAACGCGATGCTGGAAGCAGCTCTGCGAGGAGGTTAACGAAGACCCCTGGGGAACCGGTTACAAAATTGTGACTGGCAAACTAGGGGCCCGAGTTCCACTTGAACTCAAAGATGCCGAAACCGCAGAACGGATTGTTGACGGACTGTTTCCGACTCACCCGATACGGACGAACGTGACAGACGACACGGAAGCCCCGGCGGCCCCCATATTTACTGCGGAGGAGCTCTCCAAAGCGACTGCCGCGATGAAGACTGGCAAGGCGCCGGGACCAGACGGAGTACCGGCGGAGATATTTCTTGACCTGTACAACACGAGCTTGACGACGGGAACGTTCAGTGACCGGTGGAAGACGGAAGGCTAGTTCTTATCCCTAAGGGTAAGGGCGACCCCAATACGCCGTCAGCCTACCGGCCGCTGAGTTTACTCGACACAACGGGTAAACTCTATGAACAACTACTAAAACCGAGACTGACGGACGCAATACAGACCAGCGGAGGCCTCTCAGACCGGCAGTTCGGCTTCAGGAGGGGACGATCAACGATTGGAGCGATTCAAAAAGTGGTCGATTCCTTCCTGGATTTGGAGAGACATTGCCATGCAGCGCGACCAATCGTTCTGCTGGCGACCTTGGACATCAGGAACGCCTTCAGCTCGGCCAGGTGGGTTGACATCCTGGAGGCGCTTGAAGGCAACTTCGGGGTTCCGGCTTACCTGGCTCGGGTGGTGGGCGACTACCTAAGAAACAGAAGGATCACGTACGAGACGACTGAAGGACCGGTGACGAGACAAATCACCGCGGGGGTTGCACAAGGGTCCATACTGGGACCAGACTTTTGGAACGGACTCTACGACAGCTTGCTCAAGCTGGAATTGCCGCTTGGCGTTTTCCTTGTCGCCTACGCTGACGACGTGGCGGCGGTGATCACCGAGCGATCTCCAGACCTGGCACAGCAAAAACTGAACCAGACGATGCGGCGAGTGGGCCGTTGGATGACGGACCACGGACTACAACTCGCAACAGAAAAGACAGAACTGACTTTCCTTAGCAGAAGACGCATACAGACGAGACTACCCATGTGGGTCGGGACGGATGAAATCAAGGCCGGAGGTGAAGTCAAGTACCTGGGAGTGACCCTAGATACGAAGATGACCTTCTGGCCTCATATACAAAAAACATGCCAGAAGGCGGCTAAGAGAATAGCATCCTTAAGCCGCCTAATGGCCAACACAAACGGGCCGAGACCGGGAAAACGACGACTCCTAATGACGACAGCCCACTCGATCTTCCTGTACGGCGCGGAGATCTGGGCAGATGCCCTGAAGACAAAGAAGTACTGCCACGCCATGACAACGGTACAAAGACAGGGTGCGCTGAGGATCGCCTGCTCCTACCGAACTGTCTCTGCACAAGCAGTCTTGGTGGTTGCGGGCGTAATCCCCGTGGACCTCCTAGCTTTCGAGCGAAAGAGGATCTACGGGAGAAGCGCGGACATAAGACGGGAGGATGCGGCAGTCGCGGAACGTGACAAGACGATACAGACTTGGCACGAACAATGGACAGAAAGAGCGACAGGCAACTGGACAAGACGACTAATAAAGGACCTGAGACCGTGGATCGAAAGGGATTTTGGGGACGTAAATTTTTACATCACCCAGTTCCTGACGGGACACGGTTACTTTAGACGGTACCTTTATAACATGAACAGAGTACGGACGCCAGACTGTAAGTACTGTGGACACGAACGAGACGACGCGGAACACACATTTTTTGTGTGCGACCGCTGGACAGGACTCCGACTGGAACTGGAGACGATTGTTGGCAGCATCACCCCGGACAACATTGTTCAGGTGATGCTCCACTCGACAGAATGGTGGCAACTAGTTGCCACCTATACAGAGACGATACTGCGACGAAAAAACGTAGACGGCTGCCTCACCTAACCGAGCAGACAGACTGACGTGACGCGACAGGTTACAGACAGCAAGACGAACGGACGAACACGGACAGAACCCCCAGCCAGAAGTAATACCAAAATAGTTCCTGGTCTGGGGGAGGACAACAAGGAGAGGGCGGTTTAGTGGGTAGGCCTATTTTTTTGGGAGTCCCACATACCCCCCTAATTCAAAAGACTGGAGGATATCCGTAAAAAGGATTCCGCAACTCCTTGTATGAAATAATAATAATAATAATAATAATAATAATAATAATAATAATAATAATAATAATAATAATAATAATAATAATAATAATAATAATAATAATAATAATAATAATAATAATAATAATAATAATAATAATAATAATAATAATAATAATAATAATAATAATAATAATAATAATAATAATAATAATAATATTTATAGACATATATATAATAAAGCCCGTGTCGGGTTGATGATCCCGCATCGGGCGCCTCCCCAGGTCGCGGATAGGGGGACGCCTTCCAGATATGAAAGGTACCGAGAATTCTCGGGGTGGACGAAAATCTAGGAGCTGCCCGTGATAGGGCCGGGGCGCAAAGTGGCCCGACCGTATCGGGGAAGGGGATCGTCTACCGACGACTCTAGCCTCGCCAGGAACGGCCACGGCGCTCCCCGGTTAACGGGCGCCATAAGGAAACCGAGCTGGCGTGAAAACCGGATCAGGTGGACAAAAACCCTGTCGCGGACCAGCTCTGCCCAAGCCAAGGTGGGAGCCAGCGTGCCGAGGGCTGAATGGCACTGGGGTACAGTGCCGCGCACGATGCCTATGGGGAACCGGGCGAAACCTCATAGTATGAAGCCTTACCCCCACAATCAGGCTCTGTGGGGGCGGACGCCCATTCCTGGCTACTCGTGGGAACAACATGGACAAAACTCAACAAATAAAAACAAACACCGATAGTGGTACTCTGTCAGGAGTACGACTATCAAAAAATACGGACAGGGCAACACTGCACCTTCCGAGACGGGACAGGACGGACAGCGTGTCGAGTGCAGGGAGCGGGGTAGGCTATACCTCTGCGGCCTCTACTCACGACAGTGACAACAGACGTACGCGCACACAGACGGGACAGATGAAAGATACAAAAACGGACGCCACAACACTACGACAGAACGAACCTGACGTGATGGAGCTACTAATGCTCATACAGAGGACAGCGACGAAAATGGCCGAGGCAGCGGCAATACAAAAAAACATGAATATGGCAGTGAAAACCGGCATAAAGACGGTTCTCGAGGCCGCCGATGCTGCACTAAGCATACAGAACAGGACAGATTCAAAGGGACGACTGGCGGCAGACGACTTGACGGAAACAGAAACGGAGACACACGAACCGACAACGCGACCGTCAAAGCGTAAACGGGAGGCGACAAAGACCCCTCCGGAGGCCCCGCGTAAGCGACCCCCAAGGACGGAGGACGATGAAGCCTGGACAAACGTGACGAAACAAAAAAGGAAAAAAAAAACGACGGAACCGAAAAACAGGACGGACGAGACGAACGCACCGACCCGGGCTGAAAAGCGCAGACCGGCCCCCAAACATAGGGGAACGGCTGTGCTGGTCAAGCCTGGGAAAGACAACACGTACTCGGACATGGTGCGGAAGATTAGGACGACGGTCGACCCGACGAGCAGTCACGTGCAGGTGACGGCTCTAAGGAAGACCAAAGACGGACGGTGTCTTATCAAGATACAGACAGACACGGACGGACGAGAACAGTTTCAGCGCGCAATTCAGGACGCGGTCGGAGACACAGGCATCGTCAGGACCATGACCTCCAGGGCGCAACTGGAAATCATGGACTTGGACTGCGTCACCACCGCGGATGACGTGATCCAGGCGCTGAGACGAGAAACGGGACGAGACGGCGACTTTGGTGTCCACATCTTCGGCCCGAACCGGGCTGAGCAGTACATGGCGGTCTGCGACCTCGAGTCACGGGAAGCCGAGGTGCTGCTGGGCCGGGGCCGGATCGGTATAGGATGGGTGCGATGCCGACTACGACAGCGATTGACGGTGACCAAATGCCACAAGTGCCTGGGCTACGGACATACAAAGACGAACTGCACGAACACGGATCGGACAAAAAGCTGCAGGAAATGCGGCGAGACGGGACATTACGCGACGGACTGTAAAAACAGACCGGCTTGCCCTCTGTGCTCCGAGGCGGGGCACGGAGACGCGGCGCACCTCGCGGGAACCGGGAGGTGCGTGGTGTTCCGGGCTGCGCTGGAGGAGCGCAAAAGGAAGGCCGGAAGATGGACACCGTAATTCAGGGAAACCTGAACCGGAGCAAGACAGCGGACATTCTTCTACCCCAGATAGCCGACGAACACGACGCCGACATACTGATACTGTGCGAACCGTACAGGAAACGGACGACACAGACGTGGATCACAAACGAAAACGAGACAGCTGCTATCTGGGTGAGGGGTGCCGCCCGATCCCGGATGACCAACCGTGGCGCAGGCGAAGACTTCGCATGGGCTAAGGTCGGCGCTGTCACCTACGTCAGCGTCTACCTGACCCCGAACTGCGTCGTGGCGGAGTTTAAGAGAAAGGTGGCGCTCCTCGAAGACGGAGTTAGGGATCTGCCTGGTGACATCGTGGTCGCGGGGGACCTCAACGCGAGGGCGGTCGAGTGGGGCATGACTGCGACGAACAGACGGGGACGACTATTACTGGAGATGGCCGCAAGGCTGAACCTAGTGGTAGCAAATACGGGAAACACACCGACATACAGACGACCAGGATTTGTGGACTCCATACCAGACGTAACGATGACGTCAGACAGAATACTGCCACGGGTAGGGCGATGGCGGGTGGTTGAGGACTACACGGCCAGCGACCACCAGTACATCGTCTTCGAAGTGGGAGAACGAACAATGACGACACGGACGAGGATTCAGCGCCCCCCGCGGTGGAATACGAACAAACTTGACGTACGGAAGTTTTCGGAAGAGCTGGCGGCAGCGCCGGCGCCGATAACAAACGTCCCCCCAGAGCTGACAGGCCGGCTAAGGGCGGAAAGACTAGCAGACGAAACGGCCAAACTGACGGAACGTCTGTGCAATAGCACCATGCCAAAACGACATTACGGACAACGCAGACAACCACAATACTGGTGGACGGACGAGATCGCCGAACTCCGGAAGATCTGTCTGGCAAACCGAAGACGGGCCACGAGGGCTGGTGGGAGACCTGAAAGGGAAACCCTCCAGGCCGAATACAAAACAGCACGGAAACGACTGACGAACGCTATCAGAGACAGCAAGACGCAGTGCTGGAGGAAGCTCTGCGAGGAGGTGGACCGGGACCCATGGGGCACTGGTTACAAGTACGTGACCGGTAAACTAGGGACCCGGGTCTCACCAGAACTCAAAGATGCTGAAACCACTCGACGAATTGTGGACGGACTTTTTCCTACACACCCCATACGGACGGACGCAACGGATGACAACGGGACACCGACACCCCCCAAATTCACTGCGGAGGAGCTCACCAGAGCATCCAATGCGATGAAGACGGGTAAGGCGCCAGGACCTGACGGAGTACCGGCGGAGATTGTCCGGCTGATGGTCAACCTGAGGCCGGATATATTTCTCGACCTATACAATACGTGCTTGACGACGGGAACCTTCAGTGACCGATGGAAAGCGGCGAGGCTAGTCCTTATCCCCAAGGGTAAGGGCGACCCCAACACGCCGTCAGCCTATCGGCCGCTGAGCCTACTGGACACGACAGGAAAACTTTACGAACAGCTACTTAGACCAAGACTAACGGACGCGATACAGACTGGGGGAGGCCTGTCCGACCAACAGTTTGGCTTCAGGAAGGGCCGGTCCACGATTGGAGCCATCCAGAAGGTGGTAGACTCCTTCCGAGACACAGACAGACATTGTCACGCAGCGCGACCAATCGTGCTGCTGGCAACACTTGACGTTAGGAACGTTTTCAACTCGGCCAGGTGGGAGGACATACTGGAGACGCTCAGAAACGGCCTCAGGGCTCCACCATACCTGACCCGAGTAGTGGAAGATTACCTACGAAACAGACGAATTACCTACGAGACAATCGAAGGACAGGTGACAAGACAGATCACCGCGGGGGTCGCCCAAGGATCCATACTGGGACCAGACTTCTGGAACAGCATTTACGACAGCCTGCTGAGACTGGAGCTACCGCGAGATGTTCAACTCGTCGCATACGCCGATGACGTGGCGGCGGTGATCGTCGAGCGGTCTCCAGAATTAGCACAGTACAAACTAAACCAGACGATGGGACGTGTCGGACGATGGATGACTGACCACGGACTTCAACTCGCAACGGAAAAAACGGAACTGGTGTTTCTCACAAGGAAACGCATACTGACGAGACAACCTATGAAGGTCGGGACAGACGAGATAGTAGCTGGAGGGGAAATCAAGTACCTGGGGGTGACCCTAGATACGAAGATGACCTTCTGGCCTCACGTACAGCGGACAGCCCGGAAGGCGGCCGAAAGGGTGGCATCCTTAAGCCGCCTGATGGCAAACACGAACGGACCGAGACCGGGGAAACGGAGACTTTTAATGTCGACGACTCACTCGATGCTCCTCTACGGCGCGGAGATCTGGGCAGATGCCTTAAAGACAAAGAAGTACTGCCACGCAATGACGACGGTACAAAGACAGGGTGCGCTGAGGATCGCCTGCTCCTATCGGACTGTCTCTGCACAAGCAGTTTTGGTGGTGGCCGGCGTAATCCCCGTGGACCTCCTAGCTTTCGAGCGAAAGAGGATCTACGGGAGAAGCGCGGACACAAGACGACAGGATGTCGCAACGACAGAAAGGGACAGGACGATCCAGGCATGGCAGCAACGCTGGACAGAAGGGACGACAGGCAACTGGACAAGACGACTAATAAAGGACCTGAGACCGTGGATCGAAAGGGATTTTGGGGACGTAAATTTTTACGTCACCCAGTTCCTGACGGGGCACGGTTACTTCAGACGGTACCTTTACAACATGGACAGAGTACGGACGCCAGACTGTCAGTACTGTAGACACGAACGAGACGACGCGGAACACACATTTTTTGTGTGCGACCGCTGGACAGGACTCCGACTGGAACTGGAGACGATTGCTGGCAGCATCACCCCGGACAACATTGTCAAGGTGATGCTCCACTCGACAGAATGGTGGCAACTAGTTGCCACCTATACAGAGACGATACTGCGACGAAAAAACGTAGACGGCTGCCTCACCTAACTGAGCAGACGGACTGACGTGACGCGACGGGTTACAGACAACAAGACGAACGGACGAACACAGACAGAACCCCCAGCCAGAAGTAATATCGAAATAGTTCCTGGTCTGGGGGAGGGCAACAAGGAGAGGGCGGTTTAGTGGGTAGGCCTGCTTTTTAGGGAGTCCCACATACCCCCCCCAGTTCGAAAGGCTGGGGGATATCCGTAAAAAGGATTCCGCAAATCCTTGTAATAATAATAATAATAATAATAATAATAATAATAATAATAATAATAATAATAATAATAATAATAATAATAATAATAATAATAATAATAATAATAATAATAATAATAATAATAATAATAATAATAATAATAATAATAATAATAATAATAATAATAATAATAATAATAATAATAATAATAATAATAATAATAATAATAATAATAATAATCGTTTATCGTTAATCGTTAATCACACTATGATATCGCATATTAGTAATGCACATTATGTTTCACAGACACAAGAGTTTACAAGTCACTCATTCCGAAGGGCCACCGTACCGTTCGGGATATTTCAACCAAACACCTACATCTCCTCAGAGTAAACGGAAGCATTCGTTTTATACTAGACGATCGTTGAATCCTTATACCAAATCTTATGGAGCCAACCATCATGAAGACGAGACAATATGAGTATCCACATGAACGTACAGCATAATATAGACAAAAAAATTTAGAATTTCACGAACACCTACAACTTTAAAGAAACTTCACGAACGTCAAGAACTTCAAAACGCTTAGAACATCAAGAACTTCAAAACGCTTAGAACGCCAAGAACCTTAAAACGCTCAGAATGCCAAGAACTTCAAAACGCTTAGAACGTCAAGAACTTCAAAACGCTAAGACCTCCAAGAACTCCAAGAATTTCATGAACTTCAGAAACCAACGTCCACGAGCTATTGAATCAACATACGTCACTTACAAACGTCAGTTGCTATTATTCAAATCAAGTCCGATCCACTCCGACGTGTGGTATAAGAAAAGGAGAAAAAGGATATTTTGACCATTTTATTAGACATAAATAATATTTGAGTTACAAAAAAAAGAGAGAATAAATATTCTAACGAAGCAAATATTTAGATAAAGATTACGAATTATAAGAAGAAGTAGAATTGAGAACACATACACTGTAACCAGAAAGTCACGTTCGATATTCACCGTTAATTATTCATAAGTAACACTTAGGAAAAATTCACTTAGCCTATTGTACGGTTGCAAGGAAAAAAAAGAGGTTCAACATTTCAAAGAAAAGAAAATACAAAAGTGAAATCAAGAAGCGAATAAACAAAATAAACAAGCGAAGAAAATACTAGGTAAAGAAAAAGAGAGAAATACAAATGCCCATAAATAAAGGGACGCATATACAAGTACAATAACGTAACACCTATTGTCGGAAAATATGGAGCAACGAAATAATTAAGTTAAGAATTACAACCATATAATATTCCCACTAAGCATAGTACGGACAAATCGGAAGAAATACAATCACATATGCATACACTTAACGTAGAACAATATTTAACCAAAGTAAGAATAACAATATGGCCAAACAGTTGCCAATCAAATATCCGTTTTCTATTAAAATTAACATTTTGTTTGTGCGTAATGAAATTCGTCATGGTACGAACAAGAAGCTAGTACCACATATAGAAACCAAGATCTTGTAATAGGCAAGTCGTTAAAAGAAAAAGAATAGTACGACAAGCATAATTAGAAAACTGTTAGCTTCACCCTCGGATTCGATTATTAGGCTTCTCCTAATAATCGTTTTAAGGGGGGAGGTGTTACGTCCTGACGTAACGTCGCATTCATCTTTTTTAATTTCGATTACGTTAAAGTTCTTCTGTTTTAGTTTCGCTACAGTAAATGTAACTTTCCACATTTTTCTTTCATTTTCGAACTTCTTAAGAGGAGCGGAGAGCGATTTTAGCGACGGAGATCGAAACAGTGTGGGGATGCGGCTCTACCGATCGTCTCCGGCGTAGACCCGGTTATCGACTGCCATTTATGGATCTATGATTCAGCGCAGCCTTACCCTCAATCCTAGACCAGGGGTTCGGCTAGTTGCCGTAGGGGGCGTTGTTGGTCATAGGGGAGTGGTTGGAGGGAACGCTATCACGTGACTAGGCGACCACACCCTTCCTTCTCGCTCTTGCCTGAAATCTTTACTCTCTCTCTCTCTCTCTTTACAAAGATGATGAAATCACGAACAATTATTAACTGAGCGAAACAATTAACAAAAGTGGAAGAACTGTTGATTTAAACGAAAGATTTATGACTATTAAAGTGTTCACACGAATACTGTTGGTAAAATATCAGCAGCAAAAAGAACAATTATGCTTCCATATGGAAAATACCCAGGGCTGTCACTCGATAACGAGTACAACCCACATTGAATTAATGAGCTTACCAAGTATAGTCGGGTAATAGAAGAAAGATCAGTATATCAGGATTAATTTCCTTTTTTCTCTTGATATTATATTAATATCAGGGGTACAAATTGAAAATGCGGGTTTGATAACAGATGGCGTTACTAACGCTATACGCATCAGGCAGTACTGTGACTATGTTCATGTCAAAGCTACGTCTTATAGCTTTAATTTTCAGTATGTGTCAATTTGTCGCAGTGTCAAATTCATAGTTTTTTTGAGCTCTCAATATGTCGAGTTTCGTGCCAACAAAACAGCATTTGCGGGAAGTTTTAATTTACTTCTTTAATTTGAAGAAAAGTGCTGCTGAAGCACATCGATTGGTCTCCGAGGCTTATCCGAGTCATGTTCCATCGGTTTCAACGTGCGAGAGATGGTTTGTGCGGTTTAGAAGTGGTGATTTTGACGTTGAGGACAAAGAGCGGCCGGGCCAAGTGAAAAAGTTTGAGAATGCTGAATTGGAGGCAATACTCAATGAAGACTCGTGTCAAACTCAACAAGAGCTCGCAGATTCATTGGGAGTGACACAACAAGCCATTTCCCATCGTATAAAAGCCCTCGGAATGATCCAAAAGCAAGGACATTGGGTGCCGTATGAGCTGAAGCCGAGAGACGTCGAGCGCCGTTTTTTTGCATGCGAACTGCTGCTCGAACGGCAAAAGCGGAAGGGTTTTTTGCATCGCATTGTCACTGGTGATGAAAAGTGGATCCATTACGATAACCCGAAGCGCAAAAAATCATATGGTTACCCCGGCCATGCATCATCATCGACGGCCAAACCAAATATTCACGGCGCCAAGCTCATGCTCTGTATTTGGTGGGACCAGCTGGGTGTGGTGTATTATGAGCTATTGAAATCGAACGAAACCATCACAGGAGCACTATACCGAACTCAATTGATGCGTTTGAGCCGCGCACTCAAAGAAAAACGGCCACAATACGAGCAAAGACACGACAAAGTAATTTTGCAACATGACAACGCTCGGCCACATGTTGCAGCGCCGGTCAAAACATACCTACAAACGCTGAAATGGGAAGTCTTACCCCACCCGCCGTATAGCCCAGATATTGCTCCTTCCGATTACCACCTTTTCCGATCGATGACACATGGCCTAGCTGACCAGCGCTTCCATTCTTACGAAGAAGCCCAAAAATGGGTCGATGACTGGATAGCAGCCAAGCCGGCCGAATTTTTTCGCGACGGTATCCGTAAATTGCCAGAAAGATGGGAAAAAGTTGTGGCTAGCGATGGACAATACTTTGAATAATTCATTTGTTACCATTTTTTCAGAATAAACGTTCAAAAATAGAAAAAAATCCCGCATTTTCAATTTGTACTCCTGATAAGTCTCTCGTAAAATATTGGAATTTATAGTAAAAATACCATCATATATATATAGAATATGTTCTGCATATATAGAAAGGATAAAGGAAATATTAGGATTAATTTATGGTAAAATAGCGAAAAATAGACAAAAACGAGAAAGAGATGAGACTAAAATTGAGTTGCAATGAAGCTTCTCCTGCAGGAAAGCGAGGCTGGCCGACTCTCCACGCAACGATAAACGCCTTGCGCGAGGTCTGAACTGCGATCTAGCTGACTTGCGTACGGACGAAATATACGAGTAACCAAGTCGGGCGAGTCGCTCTCAAGAAAGGTACTCTCTCGCTCTCTCTCAAGAAAGGTACTCTCTCGCTCTCTCAAGAAAGGTACTCTCTCGCTCTCTCTCAAGAAAGGTACTCCCTCGCTCTCTCTCGTTTCCATGTATAAAAATACTTATTTTACCAGCAAGTTATATATATGAAATATGTTACACATATATAGAAAGGATAAAATGAAACGTTAAGTTTGTTTTACAGCTAAATACCAAAAGTAAGACGAAACGAGAAAGAGAGAAAACTGTGACACGTTTCAATAAAGCTTCCTCTGCAGGAAAGCGAGGCTGGCCGACTCTCCGCGCCACGATAAACGCCTTATCGCGAAGGGCTGAACGGCGATCTAGCCGACTTGCGTAGGAACGAAATGTACGAGTAACCGAGTTAGGCGAGTAGCTCTCAAGTAAAATCCTTCTCTCTCTCTCGCTCTTGTTTCTATAACACGAGAATAATTATCTAACTAACGAGTTATTTGAGAAAACTTATTAACTATACGTATAGTAATTACTAATTAAACGAATAACCAATATTGATTAGAATAAGCCATAATTTAACAAAAACATTTATACTAATAAGAGATTAACTTGCATACGACGAGTTAACTACAGAATCTGTAACAAAATTATTACTAGTGGTTTGATGTGAAGGATTCAATTAAGTTCTGTACAAACGCTGAGATTCTGAGCCATTACCATAGACACATCTACATAGAAGCGAGCATAAGGATATTACTTAGACTAGGAAACTTAATCGAGAGTACGCCAAGAAGCGGGGTGGTAAAAATCGCCTCATTTTCAGGGGAAAAAACGCCTCGAGCGCGTTCCCTCACCTAATCCCGTGGTCCTCTGTGTATCACATCGCGCGGACAAATCAGAGCACTCCATACCGATGCACTTGCATAGATCGATAGCTCTGCATGTCGGGAAGCTACTCTGCGGAGTAAGGGGAATGACTACGTGTATGGTTGAGATAGATCACGGGGAAATTCTTATAATCAGGATAGGGTTTTATCCCTTTTTTTCTTTTTACGCGCTTGACGACAAGAATTTTCGACGCTCAGGAGCCCTATAAAAGGCCGCGAAAATCGGCCGGAGACACAGTTTCACGGGGAGTAAAGGACACAGTTTCACGGGGAGTACAGGAGACAGTTTCACGGGAAGTAAAGGGCTAATCACTCGCCAGGCAGTCAATAAGTCGCCAGGTAGTGAGTCAATAGCCCGCAGGAGTTAGACTTACTTTTCACGGGGAGTCAAGTTAGACAGTCTCATGGGGACCAAGTAGTACACTTCAATAGTTTTTCAGCGCGGCTCAATTTCACAAAGTATAGTTTCAAGTAGTACAGAGTACGAGTACAGTACTTATAATTATTAACGCGTGCGAAATCGGGAATATTGAACGTGCAACATTCGACTACTCATGTAGTTTTATTTCAATAATTAATTATTAATACGCACCAACGCATACGTTCGATTTTGAGTTTGTCCGACTACACCAGTCTAGGTCCAACCAACGTTCAACAGCAAGAACCACCGCAGCAGACACCCGTAAGTACAATTTTCTTTTACCAATTAAAGTGAAATCTTGCTCCGCGTGAAATTGTCATTCAAGTCCCACCCCATTAGTCGTGAAGTGATTATCCCCAACCAAGAACAAAACGCACTCCAGCCCAATCCCGAGTAATTTTCCGCGAGGTTAGACTCAAAAACGGGCTTGCGTCTTCGGTATTTTCTCGTCGGGTGTGGTAAAGGGAGCATTTATTCTCCTTGACCAGAGCACTGAAAATATACACCGAAGCGTGCATCTATGTTAAATTCGTGGGTTCGTAAGATAGGCCGCGATCATGACGTAACAGCGCCGTCTTCAGTTCCTCGAAGGCAGCACCTCTTACCGCGGTCCACTCGAATTTAACCCCTTCCTGGATTAATTCTGTGAGTGGTTTCTTGGTTTTCGGGAAATCTTTGATGAATTTCCGGTGATAACCAGCTATGATGTGGCCAAGATACTGCGTTTCTTTGCGCAGGAACTAGCACTTGCTCGGTTGCACTGCCAATCTGGCTTCTCTTAGCCGCTGCAGTACTTCTCGCAGCCTGTCATTGTGCTCCTTAAAGGTTTTGCCGTGGATTACTAGGTCGTCTAGGTATACATAGCATTTAACTCCCTGTAGTCCAGCCAGCGCGGAGTTCATCAGCCTCTGGAATGTCGGTGGCGCGTTCTTGCGTCCGAACGGCATGCGGTTATACTCAAAATGGCCCTGTGGTGTAGAAAATGCGGTTTTACCTTTGTCTTGCTGCGCCATCGGGATTTGGTGAAATCCAGAGGCGAGATCCAAAGTCGTATAATATCGGGCCCGTCACAGCTGGTCCAGTATTTCGGTGATATTGGGCAGTGGGTACGAGTCCCCGATGGTGGCTTCGTTCAACTTCCAAAGTCCATCACTACGCGTATTTTCCTCACTCCGGCTGTATCAGGTTTCTTCGCTACAACCAGCAGCGGCGCGTTCCACTGACTCCTGCTAGGTTGGACAATGGCGTCTGCTAGCATTTTGTTCGTCGGCCTCTCCACTTCTCTTTCTCGTGGGCGAGTTTAGCCTCTCGCTTCGAAGAGTTATCGTGGTTTCCTTGGGTATCTTCGACTCTCCGCTTTGTGTAACTGTTCGTATATCCGATTGCGCTATCTTTCTCTTTCTTATGGGACTTTCCTTCCTGTCCCACTTGGGCTTGTGTGGTCGCGTATATGCGACTCAGAGCGTCTGCATCTATATTTCTTTTTCCGGCTTTCTGCATTTTACCGGACCCATGCCCCGATTTGACGGTCTTCTCAGGTAAGGGTTGCGATCCTAGGTCCTTCTATCTGACCTTAAAGCGTGCGCGAAGCTGCACCTAGTGCGTGCGCTGTCGCTTGTTCCCTCGTAGATAGAATACACGCTTGTATTCGCACATTATTCCTGCTCGAGCTGCTTGCTTTTCACTGCTGGGGGGGGGGGGGGGGCACCAAGTCGGGCTTCCGTTGTTGTTGTGCAAAGCGTTTGGCCTTCTTCCTCGTGCTCTCTGAGCATACGCGAAGTGTCTTGACCTGTCGGCTACGTACGGCCTTCGCTATCTCCGCCGGCTCGAGTGTCGCCGTCGGCTGTTGCACTTTCCTGTCGTGTTTATAAACATCTAAACTCACTCTATTGGGCTTTGACAGTGTGACACGGAATCTCGCTACTTTGCCTCGGCTGATTCCGCTCCTTATAAGTAGTCCGACAAATTTATTCCCCTTGGCGACATCTATGTTCGACTCATTTCCGGAAGGAAGCTTTGGTGGTGACGAATATATCCTCGTCGCGCCGTCCCGTAGCGGCATACAGTGCCCGTACAACTTGAGCATCTCGCCATGCAGAATGTTCACTTTATGCTGCTTGATAAAGTCCATACCTAGCAGTCCATTGACCCCTAGCGGCACGTTATTCGGGACTATGTAGAACCAATGTTCCACATTTGGAGCCGGTGTCTCCAGCACAATTTTTGCTATACAGAGAGGGGTGAATTTTTCACCTCCCACACCGTGCAACTCAAAGGAGCACCTACTCACCATGGTCTTGGGCTCGAGGCATCCCTCCTTCAGTATACTGCACTGGGCCCCTGTGTCCGTGTGTACCCCGGTCACGGCCAATGATGCGACGATGTCAAAGTCGCTGGCCGTAATGCTGGACACCGGCAGCGTTACCTGCAGTAGCTGCTGCGTCGTTTTCTTTCTTCTGCGCCCGGGTCTCTGCTGGGCCGTGAGTGTATTTATTTTCATCGTTCCCAGTGGGCTGGCATCTGTAGTTGATTGACCTGTACATTCAGTCACCGTGGACCTTTCTCTCTTGCCCCTTGAGTCCCTTGGCCGTCGGGGATGCTGTGAAGACTGAGCAGGCTCGCTCTTGTTTTGCGACAATCTTTTCCTGCAGTCTTTCTACAAGTGGCCCCTTTTTTGGCAATAGTTGCACACAACGTTAACGTGGTATATGGATTTATCCTCACCGGCATCGGTAGGCTCACTCTTACCGATCTGCGGGTGCAATCTCGAGCTACGTGCCCCGGTCCTCCGGAGGTGAAGCTATTTTCTCCCTGTCGGGATGGCGCGCCTTGGGACTTTTTGGGGTGGCTTAATGCTCCACCTACCCCTCCCTTTGGCTGCACCATGTTGGTTATCTCTATGGCCCCTGCCACAGAGTCATGCAGCGTTTGGTAATTTCTCGCACGCACCAGCACTTGCACCTGGCCGTGCAGGCCGTTTTCGAAGTTGGCTGTGCACTTCGTCAAGTGACACTCTCTACGGTAATCTTCTGATCCTCTGTTCTTAATGGTTCACAGAGTATTTCGGTTATGTCTACCGTAATCCTCTCCGTTCTTGCCGCGTAGGCGGCGATGTCCTCATTCTGTCCCTGCCGGAGGGAGCTGAACTCCATCTACAGCGCGGCCAGGGACTTCCGTCGTCCGTACAACGCTTCCAATTTACTCCTAAGTTGCGCTATGGCACTGATGGTCTTGTGCTGCAGTTGTCTTGCTGCTGCACCCTCTAACTTACTCATGACTATCAACTCCGGGAGGGTGTCATGCTCCTCCTCTGCTACCCTGCGGAATATCGTCTCGCAGGACTTTAAGAAGAGCGGCAACGCCTTTGAATCCTTGCCGTCGAATGATTTCACCATTTTGATACCTAGGCTGAGGCTGAGCATATTTGAGGGCGTCCGCGTCCCCTCGAACCGCGTGCATCTCAGGGGCCGTAAGAGGACCAGATAGTCCTCCATCCCTGCTCCTCCTAATCGTCGCTGGAGCTCGGCAATTTGCTCTCTTAAGGATTGGATGAGTTCGTACTCGTCCGCACCAATCTCGTTTAGCGTATCCGCGAAGTTCTGTTTTGCCAACGGTGTTTCAGACTCCCGGTATTCGCGATCGAGTTCGCGTTGAGCTTGATCGTGCTCGCGCTGTAGCCTTTCGCACTGCCGTCGAGCTCTGTCCAAATTCACGGTGGCTCCTGTCGACCGCCTCCAACCGATCCCGTACTCGTGAAGGTACCGACCGGGCTCCCATACCGGTGGCTGCAGGGAAACCTACGCGATCTATTGTATGCATGTTTTTAATTTCCCGACCATTTCCGGGGTGATGCGCTCGGGAGGTCTGGCACCAGTGGCCATATTGAATAGGTCGTCGCTTTCATCGCTGTCGTGATCCCCGAATCACGCACCCGTGAGTGGGTTCACGCCAAACTGGGCTGTCAGACGGCCTGCGAGGGCCTCCTGTCTGGCCGCGGGGATTCGTCCCGTCGCACAGTAGACGCAGAGCCCGAAATCGTGGCAGAAAAGTCAGAAAAAAATTTTTACAATCGGGATATTTGAGCAGGCAGTCAGGTAGAGGACTAATGGCTGCGTTAAATTGTAAAAGGGGAACCTTTTTCACCGTATACCTTCGTCGCTGCGTCAGTTGGAAGTTAGCCTTCGAGACGAGTGTTCGCATCGCGCGCTGAACGAGCGAAAACTACCGTGACTTATAAAATCGATAACTTTAAAGTGAAGTGTTTTAAATCAATCCGGAGACATGGATACGACTTCTGGAGGTATGTAGAAGATATTTTTACATTGGTTGAGTTTAAAATAAATATGTAAATTATTGAAGTGTAGTATAAACTACTGCATAAATAAAGTGAAAGAATTTTGTAAACTTATATTTTCAACTATCCGAAAAGTTATACTTTCTGCCATATTCTGCGACAGCCAATGTCTAGGCCTTTAGTTTATTATATAAGCTTGCGAAATTAACAGGAATAAGCTGCCTAGAGCTGCCTAACTTTGTCTGTTATGGTTTTTGGCAACGTAAAACAGGCGGTTGCCGACCGTGCACGCGCGCGCGGCGCCATACGCCATGCCATGGGGCCATTGAACAGCTGCTACTTGAGCAATAGGACTATATCCATACATATACCATATATAATATATATATATATACATATATATATACAAAATACAAATTCAAGTAAATCATTTATATATCTATTTTTGTAGACATACAACAATACATATATATGTAAGTATATACTAAAGTAATTAATTTGAATCGTCACATTTTATTTATATTTGATACATTTTTATTATATATATAGGTATATATGGGGCATTCCACGCCAAATCGGACAGTTCAATTTTTTTTCCCTTGATTTTGTCATATTTTCATGTACTCATCAAAAATCGGCTTCTGGTACATTTTGAGATGTTTTTGGTCACCCGTTCAAAAAATATTTGTTTATGTTTTTTTGCTCATAACTTCTTTCATAATAGTCTAAATTCAATTTTTTTTTCATAACTGTTGTTTTTTATGTACTTTTCAAAAAAAAATACAAATAATTATTGCGGCTACTTATTTGTTACAATAATTAAAATTCATTAAAATTTTGATCTGATCCTTCAACACAAATTCTATACAATTTTATGTCTTTATTACAGGGTCCCATTACGAAGGAGTACATTTGACGAGGAAAGAATTATATCTTATTATAAAGGATAATTTGAACGATAATTTCGCTACGTTATTGAATTTCGTGGAAACTAAAATTTCCGAGAAAAGTGGACGTAAAGTTGTGGTGCCTGAGGACTCGAGAACCGCCTTTTCAATGCTGTTTAATAAAATAAGAACCAGGTGGCAAGAAGCTAATAGAACATCGGACATTTTCTTCAAGAAAAACAGTAAATGGCTTAGCGGGCAGGTATATTTTGCCGTACCTACAGACACTGTTGAGAAAGACCCAGGTAGTAAAAGAGGCCGCCCGTCCCTTGAGTTTACATCGGCGAGTGAAAGGTCAAAACGAAAGAAGACCGAAGATATTCGTAAATCCTCAACCCCGGAAGAATTAGCATACGCTACTCAAATGAGCCTTCGCGCTTCGGGACAATTAGACGCTTCGAAAGTTGTTAAGGACGTAACAATGACGAGTCCTTTAAGAGCTTCTAAGTATCGAAAAGCTTATGCAGTAACGGGTGAAACCTCTTTATCGGAAGAGGCTGCACTTTCCGCTTTGATCGAATGTAAATTGTCAAAGGGAGCTTACCTAACGATGAGAAAAATATCGTTGGCACATAACTGTCGTCTATACCCGTCTTACGAAAAAGTGGTGGAAGCAAAAAAGCGTTGTTATCCTCGGTCTGACGCAATTACCATTACAGAGACGAGTGCAGAAGTCGAATTGCAGGCATTATTAGATCATACAGTTAAACGTATTTTACTCGTCCAAACATAAGTCGTTGAAACCTTGACTAACGGTAATGCTCGTAATATGGATTTAATTTGCAAATGGGGTTGCGATGGAAGCTCTGGGCAAAGTGAATATAAGCAGACTTTTACTGATGATAGCAAATCAGATGCGCATGTGTTTTTTACTTCGGTTGTGCCATTACAACTCATCTGCATTGATCAACAAACAAAAGCAGAAATCATGGTTTGGAAGAACCCTAGGCCCTCGTCTCCACGATTTTGTAGGCCGCTTAGACTACAGTTTCTGCACGAAGATACAGAGTCCACACTAAATGAAGTTGGAATTGTCGAAGCACAAATAAAGTCGCTTAGTCCACTCCAAACTGTAGTAAGTGGAAAAGATATCTCCATAACGTACAAGTTGGCGTTCACCATGATAGATGGTAAAGTTTGCAATGCTGTGTCATCGACGAAATCTGCTCAACGGTGCTATTTGTGTGGAGCAACCAGCAAAGATTTTAATGCCATCGACGTTATGTTGCAAAAGGAGGTCGTTGAAACGGATTTGAAGTTCAGGTTGTACCGAGAAAACTTCTCGCGAAAAACTTCCAGGATAAAAACAATGCAAGATGTTTTCCACCGGCTGCTAATTTCTTCAGACCCGTACATATCTAGCATCCGGCAACTACCGAAGAAACCACTAAAAAGTTTGTCGCCGGAAGCTGTCGCGATGCTGCTCGCTACAACTATCAATGCTGCAGCACATCGAGGTTTCGTCACAAATAACATCGAATCGGGTCTTGTGGACGATACAAGCTCGGTAGATGGTTCCGACATCGACGACGGCGACGGCGACTCCGAATCCGATGTTCCATTCGACTAAAAATTAAATTCGATTACACGATTTCGAGAATAATGTATTTTGAAAATAAAAATATTAATTCCGTAGAAGGCACGGCTCACGTTTTTTTTATTATGATTATTATATTTTATATTATATCTCATCCATTTAACAGGATACGTTTTGTGTACCATAATTTGTCTGTCGGATTCGTGATCAGTGACCCTAAAAACCCGCGTATACCAATTTTTGTCAAGATCTGACACCTTTTTCCATCTATGTCCGCCATATTGGATCGGCCATTTTGTTCAAAATTGTTTGGCTTTCTGATTCGTAATCAGTCACTTTCACAACCCGCGTATATCAATTTTCTTCAAGATCTGACACCTTTTTACCATTTATGTCCGCCATATTGGATCGGCCATTTTGTTCGAAATTGTTTGGCTTTCTGATTCGCAATCAGTCACTTTCACAACCCGCGTATATCAATTTTGCGTATTTTGCGTATTCAATTCAATTATCAGGAGTACAAATTGAAAATGCGGGATTTTTTTCTATTTTTGAACGTTTATTCTGAAAAAATGGTAACAAATGAATTATTCAAAGTATTGTCCATCGCTAGCCACAACTTTTTCCCATCTTTCTGGCAATTTACGGATACCGTCGCGAAAAAATTCGGCCGGCTTGGCTGCTATCCAGTCATCGACCCATTTTTGGGCTTCTTCGTAAGAATGGAAGCGCTGGTCAGCTAGGCCATGTGTCATCGATCGGAAAAGGTGGTAATCGGAAGGAGCAATATCTGGGCTATACGGCGGGTGGGGTAAGACTTCCCATTTCAGCGTTTGTAGGTATGTTTTGACCGGCGCTGCAACATGTGGCCGAGCGTTGTCATGTTGCAAAATTACTTTGTCGTGTCTTTGCTCGTATTGTGGCCGTTTTTCTTTGAGTGCGCGGCTCAAACGCATCAATTGAGTTCGGTATAGTGCTCCTGTGATGGTTTCGTTCGATTTCAATAGCTCATAATACACCACACCCAGCTGGTCCCACCAAATACAGAGCATGAGCTTGGCGCCGTGAATATTTGGTTTGGCCGTCGATGATGATGCATGGCCGGGGTAACCATATGATTTTTTGCGCTTCGGGTTATCGTAATGGATCCACTTTTCATCACCAGTGACAATGCGATGCAAAAAACCCTTCCGTTTTTGCCGTTCGAGCAGCAGTTCGCATGCAAAAAAACGGCGCTCGACGTCTCTCGGCTTCAGCTCATACGGCACCCAATGTCCTTGCTTTTGGATCATTCCGAGGGCTTTTATACGATGGGAAATGGCTTGTTGTGTCACTCCCAATGAATCTGCGAGCTCTTGTTGAGTTTGACACGAGTCTTCATTGAGTATTGCCTCCAATTCAGCATTCTCAAACTTTTTCACTTGGCCCGGCCGCTCTTTGTCCTCAACGTCAAAATCACCACTTCTAAACCGCACAAACCATCTCTCGCACGTTGAAACCGATGGAACATGACTCGGATAAGCCTCGGAGACCAATCGATGTGCTTCAGCAGCACTTTTCTTCAAATTAAAGAAGTAAATTAAAACTTCCCGCAAATGCTGTTTTGTTGGCACGAAACTCGACATATTGAGAGCTCAAAAAAACTATGAATTTGACACTGCGACAAATTGACACATACTGAAAATTAAAGCTATAAGACATAGCTTTGACATGAACATAGTCACAGTACTGCCTGATGCGTATAGCGTTAGTAACGCCATCTGTTATCAAACCCGCATTTTCAATTTGTACCCCTGATATAATAATTAAAATTCAAATAACTAATGCAAGTTATATTTCATTGTATACGAAAACGTCATACTAAATAAGTAAATTATTTCATCCTTTTTTGAGTGGTACGGCAGGAGGGAGTTTTTTTGAAAATTTTTAATTTTTTTTAACATACTTGTCCGCCATATTGGATCAGCCATTTTGTTTACAATAATTTGGCTTTCGGATTCGTAATGAGCGACCCTCAAAACCCACATATAGCAGTTTTTGTCAAGATCGGACACCTTTTTAACATTCATGTCCGCCATATTGGATCGGCCATTTTGTTTACAATAATTTGGCTTTCGGATTCGTAATAAGCGACCCTAAAAACCCACATATACCAATTTTTGTCAAGATCGGACACTTTTTTAACATCCATGTCCGCCATATTGGATCGGCCATTTTGTTTACAATAATTTAGCTTTTAGATTCGTAATCAGCGACCTTAAAAACCCCTGCATACCAATTTTCATTCCGATCGGAGGTTATTTGTATTTACTGCCACGATTTCGGGCTCTGCGTCTACTGTGCGTCGGCGAGAGCACCGATAACGCCCTGCGCGCTTCATAAACGATATCCCCTACAGCCGCAGCAAATCCAGCTGTGGAGTCTACCCCTGCGCCAGGCAACGTCGTCTCTAACGAGTTGCCCCTTCATCTTGATCGGGCTCCTCTAAATTCCAACATGTTTATTTCGCGATGGGCTTTACTTTCATGTTTTCAGAAAAAATTATCTCCCGAGAGATACATATATCCATTGGAATTTTACCCAATTTACGGCTTTGACTCGACTGGTTTTGACTCTATAAGGCTATATGTATATGTATAACGTAACCGCCACTTACAGGAAGATGATCTGGCTGACAGTCCTCTCCATGGCGTTGTTCCTCGGGTGCGGTTTCTTCGGTGCTGTAGACCTGTTATCTCGTAGTTCCCCTCGAAGGTTGGTCCAGTTGTCCTCCCTGGTACCGTTGACCCGTCTCTTGGTGATTCCTGGGCTCATCTTCTGTGCGTCGGCAATAGCTGCGCGACGGCTTTGTCACAAGTAACCGCTTCGGGTACTCGGTTGCACACTTCGTGCGGTTTTCCGCGACTTGACGTGACACCGTCAATCGGGACTTTAAACGGTTGACCGATACGTCACACCGCACCGACGTTCACTTCGCATCTTCGCGTTACATTTGTCGGGTTTTCACGATCTACACTGGCGTCATTTGCGCGAGTCGTAGTCGTCACTATAGAGTCACTCTTAACTTTGTCCAAAAGACTTTTTGTCCAAATAAATTACGTAGCACTTATCACTTTAGCAGATCCCACCACAGCCACCAAATGTTATGCCGGTACCGCGTAATTGGATAACTCGGTAATCGGTATAATATTAAAAAGTTATTATTTTGGGATCGTTTGTCGATTAGGAGAAGGAACTCGAGTAATTCGTGTAAACGTGAATTTATGTAAAATGGAAAGGTTTATTATAGGCAACGGCAACTTTCCGTTGTCTATTTAAAACTCAATCAAAGTTTAATACAATAATTCGTGGTTACGAGCCCGTACGAGGAACCAACCTCTCGCGTCTAAATTTACTGTTAGAATCTGATATTTCGGGCGAGTCAGACCCGTGATCAACCGTTCAGGTTGATATCAAACTTTAGACTGATTTTGGTAAAGCAGTTAATTTTAATTTAAACATTGCAGTCGTTGCGGGCAGCTCGACGCTTACGTTTGCAAATTTTTCTACTTTGGTGAGTGGGCCTCACGCAAAGGAGGACAATGGCGAAATAATAACAAAGAATTAGTTCGCGGCACAACAGCCCAATTCATACAGCAAGAGGGACCTATAATACATACGACCAATACTACGAAGAACAGAATTCCAGGAAAAACAACGAGAATCACTCGAACTACTATAGTATCAAAATATGTATGAAAAGAAATTAAGAAGGGATACATTCAATATAATAATCGGAAATATGGAATTAACGAGAAATGGGCTACAGGACGACTATCAAATATAGTTATACCCAGAACGTGGCAGAAGAGTGGGAAAAGTCAGTATAAAAGAACACGAAATGCGACGATCGAGAAGCATTTTGTTCACAGATTCCAACCAAACATCAAGGACCAGCCAGCGAATTGAAGGAAGACCTGCTGACCAGCCAAAGAAGGACCACGTGGCTAACCGAAGGAAGAGCATACAAGCAGCACTACTCCAAGGACCGGGCCCCGATACTTCTGAAGCTTACGAACACGAACATTTTCGGAGTCCAACCACTGAGCCCGCTTAGAAACACATCTTCAAGCCGTCCAGTATCCGAGTCATCAAAGCTCACAAATAGGAGAGAACACAATGGTATCATAAAAATATATCAAATCAATAGGACCTCCCTTTGAAATTTAGATAGCAACGCTCCCATCGTCGTTTCAATGCACCGATGCACCAAAGATGCATCTCGCTGACGCCTCCACCGCAGCAGCGACGGGCCAGCAAGTAGGTAGTGTAGCCAGGAGAGCTAAAGCGAGAGCTCCGTCCTTGCCACGGTCCACTAGATATAGATATAGGATAGACGCGTTCCAAAGGTAAGGAAACAGAGCCAACATAGATGAGAAGCCCGGTTGGCTAACACGCCATATATGAAAACACGCTAAGTATAATTACCAATAAGTTGATATGTCAAAAAATAATTATACAATTTTATTCACATTTCACAAAATGCATCAACCGGAGAACCCAGTCGTGTGGTATAACAGACAGTAATCGGTGGCAAATGTGTAACAGTGATGTTCAATCAATCAAACAACGTATCACGGTGTATATATGGTAAGCCATATATAATTATAGCAATATTTTATCGGCAAGATTTCCAATTCTATTTCACTTATAATCTTGTTAAAATTGTACTAAATTATTGCGAAAATAAATTCCATGTCGAAATTAAAAATAAGTATGAATGTATCAATATATACGAGTAATCGATTAACAAAAGTTATTTTTCCGATTTATAATATGGAATTATGAATAATGCTTAACTTCTTAATGTCAGTTCTAAAATTTGTGAAATTATTGTCTTCTTTTATGCAAATCATTTGCATGAGAAGAAGTTTATTTAAAAAGGATTCAAAAGCAAATATTCAAGAAATATCAAAAGAATGTTTAGTTTCATTAATTTGACAGTCTAAGGTGGTGCGACTTTATTACAGGTCATTTCTCTATTTCTATACTCTCGAATGCGTGTCTTTTAATCCATTCAATATCAGTTGCAGAACAATATTTTCATGGTAACAAATGAACTAATTTGGATGTTAACAACGAGGGAATTTTATCCTTCGTTCAGACGCTAATCAAGTTAATGTTATATTTGTCATTTGTGACTAGATTAAATTCATATTATTTGAAAAGCCTTACTGAAGGATAGTATGTATATCATATGTATGAACAATTAATAATCCATCCTGTGTCAATTAAAAAATTTTCTTCTTGAGTGCCGGGAATTGTTGTGATAGTCTGTTTTCTAACATGAATGGTCCATTCAATGACATGTATAGGATGACAAGTTAAGAGTAACGTGTCATTAATGGATTTTAAGTTTTTACTTCAGAACTGTGAATGTGAACATTTTAATGTTCTGTCTACGAGCATGTATATAATGCCTATATTTTATGACTGGAGAAAAAGTTAATAAATCTACCAGACCAGTTTACGACACCAATCTGTGATAATTATCTCATTTTCCCTAATTAATAACAAATCCATGAATGGTATTTTATTATCTTTTTCTTTCTTTTATTATCTTTCTCTTTCTCAATAGTAAATTTGAATTTGGGATGCTGAGTATAGAAAATTGTTGGAGTTCATCGAATTTGATTTGAGAGAGCAAAGAGGTAATCACGTGGTCTACGTGGCTTGTGAATAAAACTGGAGTATAATAAAGTTCTGACATGCAACATTCTTCTCAAGCAGCCATAACAACTATGTGATATAATATTGGAGCTAATGGAAAGCTCATAGGAAACCCAGAAATTTGTTTGTAAATTTTATTATCAAAGTGAAATAAGAAAAGACATAATTATCTCAGTTTCTTTTTTAATTCGACGATGACACTGCCCTCTCAACACAAATACCTTCTTTTTAAGACGGTTTAAGACTAATAGTAAAGATACATTTGTTCGAAGAGAGGTCACATCTAATGAAACTAAAACGTATTAAGCAAGTAAAATGATTTGCGTAACCAATGATTTCAGAGAAGAACTGTCGTTAACATTACGAATCGACTCTTAATACGCTTCGTCAATATTTTATGAATAAAATCACTTGATTTTGTGTGTGGGACAATTGATAGACTAAGCTATTGGCCTCGTTGCGATGTCCAGTTTGTATATTTTTGCTAAAGTGTATATTCTAGCTAAATTTGTATTATTAGGTCTTAAGTAATGATAGATTCATTAATGAATTTTGCTCGATTTCAGATATCTAGACGTCTAGTAACTGATTTGTGTACAATTTTTGTTGTATCAGTTACCATAAACGTGTAAATAATTTTCATCATTTAGGAGTGCAAGGGATTTTTGTATGTAATCAATAGACTTTAGAACAATAGTGCTATTTACTTTGTCATCTCTGGTGATTTTTATATCACGGTGTAAAGATAAAGATATCTTAGTATCAAGTATGACTTCATTAGTATCTATTTTGTGTGAGTACAATGTAATTTATTTCAAATATTAGTTAGCAAGCGTCTCGCATAACTTAACTTATCTTTCTGAATCAAATCTGCCTGTAATTCAAATTCAGAAATAACTTTATGAATGACACCTTCGGCTTTCTTTGTGAGTAAGTATTACAAAATTTAGTTTCGTCCAATAGAAAATACTGGATAGATTGATCAACCAGTATTTTGTAAGACTTTTGTTAGAGTTGTAAGTTCCGAGTTTGTTCAAAATAATCTTAAGATGGATGATGGAATAATTATTTGTTGTATCGTTAGTGCTGCGATCAATTGACTTTGAATTCGAATTGAATTAACTTTGGGGTTTATTCGACTTTTCTCCGGACCGTCGCAACGCCGTAAAATACTCATCTAATTAGATGAGTATCTATGAGTATGTATGTATGAGATGAAAATTTACAACGAAATCGGTCACTGCGTTTACAAACGATTATCCACACTGGCATACAAATAAACATGGGTTTCTTTAGAAGTCTATATATAGTAGTAGATTTGGATCTACGCATCTACAACAATTTCAAAATTTGTGAGAGGACTGATGAAAAGGAACTACGTCTTCAAGAACAACTCGCATTTCTCCTCTGCTCTCGTTAGGAAGGTCTAGTCCAGAAACATTTAAATTCTACTGTACTTTACAACTTAGAAATTTTTTATATAAAAAACGACCAAGATTTAAAAAAATACTACACCTAATACATACAAAAATGCTAAATGTAGATATGGATGATATTATCTTTAGAAAAAAACTAATCTATCATAGAATTAGCAAAACTTTAATGACGATTAAAAACTCCAACGTGTATTCACAAAGATTTTTTAACATTAAAAAAGTAAGGCTAGCTATGTTATATTTCGAAATTAGTAATAGTTATCAAAAAACTTCAACGATTACGTTGTGCCAAAAACTTTCATACGCATAACTTTATTTTCGGTAGTAGAGATTATTTGCTCTCTCTTGTTCTCACAGAGATATAATTTACTCGACGAATCGTAATAATGACCATGACATACAATATAACTTATCACCACGACTACGACGATGACAACGATATACACCCTGGAGAATACTTCTTCAAAACGTCGGAAAACAAAACTAATAAAAGTGTTTGAAAAGTGTATAAATATTTAGAACATGTTGTACAACGAGAGGTGGAAGATGACTTTCAAAAAAGTGTACTATGATCCTTCGCAGCCAGCTGAATACGCTGGTGCGCGGCGTTTAATCAGTAACAAAAATAAAGCATACTCCGTGTATGACTGACTGACTCAGCAGGATAGTTATACCATTCATAGACCCGTGCACCGTGTTTTTCCTCGACTGTATTACAATGTTACAAATATTGACGATATCTGGGAGGTTGATCTCGGGGATCTACGTTCATTGAGAAGCTATAACGACGATGTCTCCTACCTGCTTATGGTAATTGACGTTCTTAGCAAATACGCCTGGGTCGAACCCTTGCAGGACAAAACTGTACGCAAGATTATCAAAGGCATTTAGACGTCTTTTCGAGCGTGACGATGGTCGTACACCTGTTTCACTACAAACCGATCGTGAAAATGAATTCCTCGGTGGTCAACTCCAAAAATTTCTCAACGATGAAAACATAAAATTTCGCGTTGCTCGTAATCCGGATGTAAAAGCCTCGATTGTCGAGCGTTTTAATCGCACTCTCAAAAAGCGGATGTGGCGTTACTTCACACATCGTAATATTAATTATTACTTCGATATACGACAACAAATGGTTTATGCGTGCAATCATGCTATATACTCGAGCATTGGAATGTAACCGGCTGCCGTAACGCTATATAATGCCGATACAGCGGTGCGCAATATGACAATTAGTACCGTGAAGCGGCGTTAAAAGAAACGTTTCACAACGTATCAATACAAACCCGGAGATTACGTTCGAGTCAGTAGAACTAAAGACACCTTCGAAAAAGGTTACGAGAAAAATTGGAGTGAAGAAATTTTCCGTATCAACAAAGTTTTACATAGGCAGGGATTGTATGTGTATGTGTTGTGTGATCTCGAAGACGAAACTATCGATGGTTTCTTTTACCCCGAAGAATTGACGAGTGTTCATGGGAAGCGTTTGGGGAAGAATACAGAATTCAAGATTGATCAAGTTTTACGGACAAAAGGACACGGTGCGAAAGAACAAATTTTCGTGAATTGGGGTGGGATATCCGGCAAAATTTAATTCGTGGATACCAGCGTCAAACGTTCACGGTCTCGAATATACGAAATGTTGTGCATACAGCGAGCAAAGAACCTCTTTCACCCCATGTTACCTGTTCGAATGCACTAGAGACTGCTATTTGCTCTGTGCCGTAAGTGTACAGAGTCTATGGATCAAGACTCGTGCATTCATGAGAACCCTGATGACAGGACTTTCACCGATACCTGGGTGTCAGATGAGGTCCGGAAGGCAATAGATATAGGCTATAAAATCCTAGCAATTGCGATGATTTGGGCGTACAAAACAACAATGTACAATCCTGATATACGTGAGGGTGGACTGTTTGTCGCTTATGTAAATACATTTTTGAAGATTAAACAGGAGGCAAGTGGTTGGCCCGAGCACTGTATCGACGAAGCGTCTCGCGAGGAATATATAAATTATTACGAGTGCGTGGAAGGTATCCGTCTGAACGCTAGCAACATTACGCGTAATCAGGGCTTACTCTCAGCTGCTCAGCTTTACTTCAATTCGTTCTGGGGTAAGTACGGTCAGCGGGATAATCTGACGCGCACGGACATAATTCAAACTCGTGAGAAGCTATTGTTGTATTTGTACGACAATGAGAAAGAAATTTAACACCTGCTACCGGTTTACGATGATTTGTTATATTTGAACTGGGTATCTCGCGACGAGGCTATTGTTCCTAATCCCTTAACTAGTGTGGTTATCGCTGCATTTACAACGGCCTTGGCCCGTCTGAAACTTTATAGCTATCTCGAGCTATTGGACAGACGTGTTTTGTACTACGACACGGGCTCCGTTATTTACGTGAGTACTGGTTGTGATGCTTGGGAGCCCTCGATAGGTAATCTCCTCGGTGACATGACCGACAAGTTGATATCGGTCGCTCCGAACGCTTATATCAACTCGTTCGTCTCCGGAGGCCCGAAATTTTATAGTTATACGGCTACGACTACCGCGGATCCCAAAACGGTGGTGGACACTGTTTGCAAAGTGAAGGGGATAAGTTTGAATTATAAAAACGCACGAACAATTATTTTTAACTCAATAAGTCAACTTATAAAATCAGAAATCCCGTGGTTTAGTAATACATCGGTTAATTTAAAATTCAAATCAATTCAAAGAATATCCCTCCACAACGACATCACCCGTACAATGTACAAAACTTGTCGTGTTATATGCCGTAAACGTCGCCATATTACACACAGATTATCACTACCGTTTGGATTTAAAGATAGCGATGCTGATGATGGCTAGAAACAACTATGTAATATAAACTTTGTAAATATGTAAATAGCGCGCGCGCGCGTGTGTGTGCATGTGTGTGTGTGTAAGTACGTGCGTGTGCGTGTATGTATGTGTAGTCGTTTATGTATATAGTTTGTAAATATTTTTGCACAAATGTTTTTGTACTTGGTACTTTGTATATATATGTGTGTAATGTAAATATAGATACAGTGAGTGTGTGTAAATGCGTACGTTTATGTATACAGCTTTGTAAATTATTTTTATTCTTTATGAATGTTATTGTAGTTTGTATATATGTACGTGTGTCAAAACGATTAATATATGCGGATTTATTTATATAATTTTGTAAAATAATAATAAAAACACGTATATACAAACGTGTACAGAACGATTCGGAATTACTATGAATAGATTCGATGCCTTGTATTTTCTGTCTTAATATTATCCAAAAGTACCCCCCACCATGTCACACACATTTTCATATTCAGCTAGGACAGGTATCAAAGAGACGCTAGATGTATATATAATCGTAACAGCTGCGGAAAGGTTAGTTAAAAAAGAAACTGCCAGGTGAAAGTATCTTTGCCTCTCTTTTCAACCGCAATAAATTGCCTGTATACTTGTGATCGACTGCTGCAAGGATCTTTGGAATCTCACCAAAGCGGAGCACTATTACATTACAACAAATCGGGTATGAAAACACGTATTAACTGTTCACCACCATTTCGCCGTAACTGTAGTTTCTCATACGAAAATGTCAAAATAAAACAGCTTTTATGGAGCTGAAAAATAACGAACATTTTCACTCACTATGAATATTATGTATAGTTGAAAAGTTTTCAAAAAGAAATTTATATTCGCAAAAAAATATTTTTAAAAAAGCTATGGAGGGAGCTCGGTTGTCAACGACGGGTGTTTAACCGGTGAATGGATACACAATATTATTTACCGTAAGACCTAATCTGCTTAACTTCCATAAGTCCCAAATTTGCTCCAGCGATGGTCGGTTACATACCTACGGTGGACAACCAATCCACTTTACCGATCACCGATACAGTTTCTACTGACTAGCTGCCAACATTCGATCTACGTTACCGACTGTCAGTAACATGATTACCAATAGTAGATGGTACATCGGCAATTAAGTATGGGTAAAAATCCGTCAGATGGCGTGGCGACGCTGCGCTAATCAGAACACTGGGATAGGTGGTCTGGGGATGGGGACTGCTGGGGACCAATCAGGGATAGGGTAGGGGTGGTGGGGGATCTGGGGGCCCAATCAGGAACAGGGGTAGGGTTGTGGGGGTAGACACGCCCTCCTCTACACCCAAGGACCCACCAATGAGAGAGCAGCATGGGTGAGAATGGGACTGGGGCTAGTAGGGGGCGGGGCTAGTCTAGACACGCTCTGGCGCCAGGGGGCCACACCCCTGTCTGTCCTTCTATAAAGAGCCTCTTCTGCTCGCCGGAAATCGCTGTTGCACGAGACGATGCATGTTATAAGAATTCTGTGTTTCGAGCTATGGTAAAACATTTTTTCTCGCAACTCTCCGATCCCCCCGAGCCAAATTTTTTGTTCGCGAACAGGATGTAGGTTGAGCGGAGTTTTAATAGATTTTTTCAGGATTGTTCATAATTTTAACGGTGACCAGTTAAAAGGATTCTTTTTTTTTTACTAGCTGTGCGGGGGCCGGATAACCGCTGGGGTGACGATGGCTCTCTCCTTGTGCATTGTTTTGCAATTGTTCGTCTTCTTGCTGCTGTTACTGCTGGTGCTGCTATCACAATCGCGTGGTAAAATGAGGAGTCGCTGCGGTGTCAAGGATGTTGGCGGTGTAGGCTCGTTAAGTAACTCGGGATTGCCGATAAATTCTCGTGGCATCTGTATCATTCGCAGGAGTTTGGCAAACTGAGATCGACCGTTGGGTTTCTCGCGTTTTCTAGCGTGCATAGCTTCATTAACAAGATCAACGATATTAGATTTTGAAATTCTTCTGCCGTCTATGGAAACAACACCATTACGATGTCAAGTTATTTATTTACCGACCGCACTGCGATGCAAATTGCGAAGCAACGATCCTGCTTTAGATCTAAATTTTTTTGGTACGCTATCGATAATAAGTGTATCATTGAGCCGAGATTTTACTTTGTTCAGTAAGACGTCATCAATTTTATTCTTGCGGCTATCGAGTGCTGCTATTTTTTTGTTTTGATGGAATATTCGGTACTGTATTATCGTATTCGACCAACTGAAGATAACGCTGTAGAACCTGCTCGTACGCTATCTATTCCTCTCCCTCGCTGTTATACGAGTGAGAGTTTAGAATTTCACTCAGCTCAGAGTGGAGGCGTGATAACGGTGTACCGGTGGTTTGTACGGAAAGCGACGGCTGTGTAGTAGTAGAAAAGCGTCTAGAGCACACTCGCATATACACCGTACGAGGACTACATCTGCTTTGCAAAAAATTGCGCGTCGCTGCTCTTGCCTTAGATAACACAGTTATCCATTACTGGTACATCGCGAACCTTTATTGCTTTTTGAGGCATGTAAATGGAATTGGTTGATCGGAAAATATACAGGCTCGAAATCGACAATTATCAGGCGTCAATTGTTTCATGTCGAATAATAGATAGCCCTGTGGTGCAGCTGTTGTATCGAAATATACCTCCTGCAAAAGTCTCGGATTCTAAGGACATAAGGCGATCTACGATAGGTCAAAGCAAAAGCTGCCAGCTAAGGGATTTTCGCAAACGCAGTTAGCAACTGCTTTACTAAAAACAGGATTAAATTAGACTCAACAGAGATCGGTTGGTTCCTAGTCAAATGCTCGAAACTACGAATTATTGTACATTCCTTTATTGACTTTAAGATAGACAACGGAAAGTTACCGTTGCCTATAATAAATACTTCCATTTATATAAATTCGCGTTTTCATCAATAACTCGATATCCATCTCCTTATCGGCAAACGATCCCAAAAATAATAACTTTTTAATATTATACCGAATACCGAATAATCCAATTACCCGGTACCGGCACAACATTTATAGGTAGCGGTGGGATCTGCCGAAGTTAAGTGATACGTGATTTATTTGGACAAAAAGTGTTTTGGACAAAGTAAATAAAAGTGACTCTGAAGTGACGACTACGACTCGTGCAAGGGACGCCAGTGTAGTTCGTGAAAACCCGACTAAGCTAACGCGAAAGTGCGGAGTGTACGTCAGTGCGGTGTGACATATCGATCAACCGTTTAAAATCCCGATTGACGGTGTTACGTCAAGTCGCAGAAACAATGCAAAAAGTGTGCAATCAAGTACTCGAAGCAGCTACTTGAGAAGAAGCCGTCGTGCAACCATTGGCGACGCGCTAAGGACGAACCCAAGAACCAGCGAAGAAACGGGCCAACTGCGTCAGAAAGGACGTCAAGGTCCATCAACAGAAAGGAGCTGCAGGGTACCAAGTCGACAGCACCCGAGAACATCGCCATGGAGTGGACCATCTACCAGATCATCTTTCTGTAAGTGGCGGTTACGTTATACTAATACATATTGCCGAAATAAACCAAAGCCAGTTAGGACAGATATTTGAAAAATTTCAAAATATATATATTCCACTAGAGATATTTCTTTCGAGATTTCGTGGGTATATTTAGAGTACTGTTCACCGCGAAATTAGCAACATGCCGGGATTTAAGGGAGCGAAACCAAAACGTAGAGTCAATTCGTTAGAAACTACGATGCCAGGCGAAGGGGTAGACTCCACAGCCGGGATAGCTGCTGCCGTAGGGGAAATTGTGTACGAAGCGCGCAGGGCGTTAACAGAGCTCTCGTCGCCGGGTCAAATCCCCGCCGACAGGCAAGAGGCCTTCGCAGGTCGACTGGACGCTGATTTCGGCGTAAACCCACTCAGGGGTGCGGCGTTCCGCGATAACAGTAGTATACGTAGCGACGACGTGTTCAATATGGCTACTGGCGGAAGAACGCCTGAACGCCTAGACGAGGACATGGACGAGCGGGAAATCGAAAATCTGCGAACAATAGATCGCGTAGGTTTCCCGACGGCTACCGGTACGGCAGCACGGTTGGTGACTTCAAGCGTACGAGATCGGTTAGAGGCGATCGACCGGAGCCACCGCGATCTGGAAAGAGCTCGACGGCAGTGCGAAAGGCTGCAGCGCGAGCATGAGCGAAGCAGACGCGAGCTTGATCGTGAACTCAGGGGGGCCGAGACACCGTCGGCAAGACGGAATTTGGTGGATACGCTAAACGAGGTAGGTGCGGACGAATACGAACTTATCCGGTCCCTACGGGAGCAAAATGCCGAATTATTGCGGAGGCTGGAAGGAACAGGGTTGGGAGAAGGCCCGATAACATGTCCGCGATCGAGGCAAACCCGATTCGAGGAACCGGATTACCCCCCTGCGGATCCCATGTCCCAAAAGGAACAACCGAGGGAGCCAGAGACTCAGGGTCGGACGCTCCACCTTTGACTAGCGCTGAAGAACATCAAGCATTTCGACGCAAGCAACGCCGACATGGATGCCTTTCTACGATCATGCGACACCGTTTTCAAGTGAGTGGTGTCCAGGGATCTTGACATCCTGCTGAATTACCACTCAGAAGCAAGCTCATGGGTAGGGCGTTCAGAGAGATGAAGCATAAAGTCATCCTCTCGGTAGCGCAGTTTAAGACCGAGCTGGAGGCCTTGTATGGGAAGCGGAAGTCGTTGCCTGCATTACAGGTAGAATTTAACTCCCTCCGGCAGGGCCAGGGTGAGGACATCGCGGTATACGCCGCCAGGACAGAGCGTATCACCGTCGATATTATAGAAAAGCTTTGCGAGGAAGCCGCCACGATGTTGAAGATGCGCATCATCGAAAAGATAACGCGGAAGAGCGCCCAGGCCAACTTCGAGAATGGACTGCATGGGCAGGTCCAGATCCTGGTGAGATCTCGCAATTACGCCACCCTCCACGAGTTCGTAACGGAAGCCATCGAGATTACGTATATGGTGCAGCCAAAGGGAAGGGCAAGTGGAGTATTAAGCCACTCCAGAAGATCCCAAGGTGCGCCATCCCGGCAGAGAGAAAACTGTTACACCTGCGGCAAAGCTGGACACATGGCTCGAGACTGCACCCGGAAATCGGGAAGAGTGAGCTTGCCAATGCCTAGCGAAAACGAGTCCATACACAACGTAGACATCGTGTGCAATTACTGTCAGAAGAAGGGCCACGTATAGAAGGACTGCAGAAAGAGATTGTCGCAAAGCAAGAGGAAGCCAGCTCAGACGTTACAGCAGCCCAAACGTCAGAAGGGCTCAGGGGACAAGACGAAAAAAATAACTTTAATAGTAAGAACTAGTCGAGCAAATACAGACACCCGCCCACTGGGAAAGATGAGACTGAATACTCTAACGGCCCAGCAAAGACCTGCACGCCAACTAAAGAAAACGACTCTACAACTGCAACAGGTAACGTTGCTGGCGTCACGCGCTACTGCCAGCAACTCCGATATTGTCGCACCGTTAGCCGTAACCGGGGTACTCATCCTCAAGGCAGAAACCGAAGCGCAATGCAGCATCATCAAAAAAGACTGTCTCAAACCGGAGACCATGGTGAAAGACTGCACAGTAGAGCTGCAAGGAGTGGCGGGTGAAAAATTTACTCCACTAGGAATCGCCGAAATCGTGCTCGAGACACTGGCTCTAAATGTAGAGCATTGGTTTCACATCGTTCCGAATGGGGTGCCACTGAGGGTCAACGGACTGCTCGGAATGGACTTCATTTAACGTCATAAGACAGATATCTTGCACAGCGAAATGCTTAAACTGCAGGGACACTGCATGCCGCTTTTGGATGGATCGGTCAAGATGACCCTGCCGCACTCAGCGAGACCGTCGCGTATACCGCGGCCAAGAGTAAATTCATCGGACTACTCTCGGAAACGGAGTAATCATGGGAGCCTGCATCACGCCGCCGCACGATAGTAGCTGTGCAGTAAGCCTGATAAGCACCACAGAGAAGGCTGTTGAGGTACAACGCCCCGTGGTGGAACTCGAACCGCTAGAGATAACGGCAGTAGGTCACGGTCTTGAGGCCGCGATGCCCGGAGTATGCACCGTCGGCATAGAGGGAGAGGCTAATCCCTTTGCACGACTAGCTCAAGAGCTAGACTCGAAAAATCTCAATAAAGAAGAGCGCGAAGCGCTCGATGCGATTCCTAGGGAATACGAAGATGTATTCTACCTGCCAGGGGTCAAGCTGCCATGTATGCCAATGGTGGATCACGTGATTCCTCTTAAGGAGGGGGTGCAGCCCATTAAGATGCATCCATATAGGCTGCCGGAAACTCACAAAAAGGAAGTGGAAAGGCAGACCAGTGAAATGCTGACAGAAGGCATCGTCCAGCCCAGCAGAAGCCAGTGGAACGCGCTGCTGCTGGTTGTAGCGAAAAAACCTGATCCAGCCGGGGTAAGGGAAATGCGCGTAGTGGTGGACTTTCGGAAGTTGAACGAAGCCACCATCGGAGACTCATACCCACTGCCCAATATCACCGAAATATTGGACCAGTTGGGACGGGCCCGATATCATACGACTTTGGATCTCGTCTCTGGATTTCACCAAATTCCGATGGCGCAGCAAGACGAAGAAAAAAGTGCTTTTTCTACACCACAGGGCCATTTTGAATATTTGCGCATGCCATTTGGACTAAAGAACGCGCCGCCGACTTTCCAGAGGCTGATGAACTCTGTGATGGCTGGACTGCAGGGAGTTAAATGCTATGTGTACCTAGACGACATAGTAATCCACGGAAAAACCTTAAAGGGGCACAATGACAGGCTGCGAGAGGTACTGCAGCGGCTAAGAGAAGCCAGATTGGCAGTGCAACCGAGCAAGTGTCAGTTCCTGCGCAAAGAAATGCAGTACCTCGGCCACATCATCTCCGAAGAGGGTGTACGTGCCGATCCGAAGAAGCTGGAAGCGGTAAGGGAATTCCCGGTGCCGAGAGACGTAAAAGGAGTACAATCCTTCCTGGGACTAGCTGGTTATTACCGAAAATTCATCAAAGATTTCTCGAAAACGGCTAAGCCACTCACAGAATTAACCCAAAAAGGGGTTAAATTCGAGTGGACCGCGGTAAGAGATGCTGCCTTCGAAGAACTGAAGACAGCACCAGTATTGCAATATCCGGACTTCGAAAAGCCGTTCGTTGTAGCAACGGACGCCTTAGACAAGGCGGTCGGCGCTATTCTTTCGCGAGGCAAGATCGGGGACGATTTGCCCATATGCCACGCGAGCCGCACCTCGTCGAAGGCCGAGCTAATTTATACAACGACGGAAAAAGAACTACTCGCCATAGTTTGGGCTCGAGATCAATTCCGGCCATATATTTATGGTACTCGTTTCATGATAGTGACGGACCACCAACCGCTCACCTGGCTGTTCGGAGTAAAGAACCCAGGCTCGAGATTGATGCGTTGGAAAATTAAATTAGCGGAACATGAGTTTAATGTAGAATACAAGGCAGGTAAGAGCAATACAAATGCAGATGCACTAAGCCGTATGTTCCTTCCTACAAGGGCCCAAACGAGAGCAGAGGACGTAGTCTGTAAGTCGAAAGAGGATAGCACTACGGGGCAAGTAGACACAACGAACAACCGCACAAAGCGGAGGGCCGAAGATACCCCGTATAGCCATGGTAGCTCGTCGGAGCGAGAAGTTGAGCTCGCCCACGAGACCGAAAAGAACGGCAAGAGCCCGGGTACGGACAGCCTCACAAAGCGGAGAGCCGAGAATACCCCGAGCCAACCCAGCAACGAGGCAGAGCGTGAGGCAGCGCCTGCGAATGCTTCAAAAGAAGAAAGAGAGATCCGCAGCGTGGATGTAGGTCGTTCTACCGAACCCCACAGCCCCGCCACGAAGCCGAGCGGTTGGAGAATGTGCAGATCAGGCATGCTAATGCAGACAAGCACGAGTGAGACTGCGAGCATCGCCTAAAAGGACAGAGCGAACGCAGCACAGCATGGCCGACCCGTAAGGCGCGGTAGGCCGCGAAAGGAAAACCTTGCAAGGCCGCTCAAGACAGAGAGCGATGCACCGGCGGAGGTACCGGTGGGCACACCGAGCAAAGAAACTGCGGGCCGAGCACCGCACAAGCCTGCTGAGGAAGCGAGGCAAAGCGGACACCGCAGCTCGCAAGCTTCCAGCAACGCAGAAGAAGACCACATTATAAAAGAGCGCCGCGACTGCCGCAGTAGCATAGCAATTCCCTCCATCGATGACTGCCTGAAAATAACAAGATAATACGACAACACCCCTATAGGAGAGCATCAGGGTATCAGGCGTACGATACATCGGATCCGAACCAACTACGACTGGCCCGGCATAAGAAGGGATTTGGAAAAGTACATATCGTCCCGCGAATCCTGCCAAAAGAACAAAATCAGAAAAAAGGAACGAGTGCCGATGGTGGTAACGGACATCCCATCGAGGTCATTTGAAAAAGTTGCGGTCGACATCGTCGGACCGCTACCGGAAAGCGCTTCCGGGAAAAAATACATACTTACGTTTCAGGACGCCCTTACTAAATACAGTGCAGCGATCCCCCGGCTGAACCAAGAGGCTTCGATAGTAGCAAGGGCGCTCGTTGAAGAATTAATTGGCCGGCACGGAACGCCGGTAATGATACTGTCAGACCAGGGCACCAACTTCTTCAGTGCGACCTTCAAAGAAATGCGTCGACTGCTGAGAATTAAGAAAATACAGACAACATCATACCACCCGGAATCGAATTGCCTCCTGGAAAGGTCGCCCCGCACTCTCACAGAATACCTGAAAAATTTCATAAGCGAGGATCAAGGAGACTGGGATGAGTGGCTGACGTACGCAATGTTTACGTACAACATCACTCCACATACGGAGACCGGACTATCTTCCCACGTGCTGGTGTACTGTAGCGAAGCTGAATTACCGACGGCCGTAAGACAGGAGCCCCGAGATACCTATGCGTATGACGACTACGTCCAAGAACTACGAGAGCGACTACGCGCCGCATGGACTAGAGTGCACGACAACCTGGAAGGCGCAAAAAGACGGTCAAAGAATGCGTATGACCATAGCGCGCAGGAACAGAAGTACCACGTCGGCAAACGTGTACTCTGAGATGAGACGGTGTGCAGGGGGCGGTCTGCAAAGCTGACCCTTAAGTGGACGGGACCTCACGAGATAGTGAAAAGGAGGCCCCCCGTCAACTACGTCGTCCAGAAGGGATGGAAGTCTCAAGCGGTGCATGCTAACCGCCTGAAGCTCTTTATCGAGCACTAAACCTACGTAAAAATTAAGTAAATGTGGGTAGGGAGCTCCACGGAGCGCAAGGTAAGGAACTCCAATGAATAACGATGATTGAAAGTAAAACGATTTATAGAAGTTCGTTGATGTACACAGTACAGTAGAAAAAAAACGTACAATTCTTAAAGGTTAGGTAGGTGTACCCCACATCTGGGGCAGGAGGTCAGGGGACCCTCCCGGAACAGCCGACTAAGGCCTATAAAATCGGGGAAAGGCTCCGCATCATCACCGACCCAGGGCCCCCGGCCCCATAGACATTCGACCGTCCGGCGACAACTCTGCTGGCGACTGCGGATAGCCAACGCTGCCAAGACCGCGTCCGAGCGGCTGCGTCGGTCTCGCCCCAGTACTGCGACGAGACCGCTCTGAAAAAAAAATAAAAGAGGAATTTTTATAGAAAAATATACAAACATAAAAAGCCCAAGGTGGTAAGAAAAACACTTATCACTAGCTCCAACACCTCAGGGGTCACGTACTCTCCCCTGCAGAGAACGGCTCCATGGAACGAGGCCCCAGACAGTCGAAAAATAATCGTAGGCATGCTCGCTGTTAGATCGCCAAATGAAGAATGAGCTAATCACCTCTCGCGAGACGAAACCTGTGAGACCGCAAGAAAAGAAGGACAACAGACGCAATGAGCATTCTCACAATTGCGCCCCCTCGTCCGATTGCAGGTTAGTCGCAGCGAAAAGCGGCCAACCATAGCCACACGGCATCCGCCCGACTACGTCGTCAGCACTTTTGCCAGCGCTCCGGGCATCTACTATGAGAACATAGGAAGCCTTACGATAATTCAATCGACGTGACGGTTGATTATCAGGTTGGACCTCGCCGCGCTAATGCACCGAGAAACGGAGATAATCAAAGCCTACAACGTCTGACGGAGCTGTGCGACGGCGAAACCCGCGTCAACGACCTATGTCCCGTCATAAGCGACTCAGTTCTAAGAATGAAGAGAAGGATAGAAATGGGGGTATTGACCATATTCGACCTCCTCGGATCGCGCCCCGTCAGAGAGCGCAGAGGATTGGTAGACGGCCTTGAAAGCATAATAAGGCCATCACGGGTAACATGGACGCCGCCGACGCACGGGAGTTCCATGAAGAAATAACGCAACTTAAGGCTTCCCACCAGACCCTGAACGAAGGGCTAAAAAATTAAATTCAAGTCATAAGAACCACGCTCAGCCTATTTAACGAAAACGCGCACCTCATACAGGCTGACAAACGGACTCTGCTGGCCCAGTAACTGCGTATGAACCACATGTTCAACGACGACCTGTATTACATAGAGAGACGCCAACACTTGGACGAGACGCTCAACGCGATAAGTATTGCAGTCGAAGCATTATTCAGTGACGTACAGGGGCTAGTGTGGCTGGTCGACGACATCGCTAGCGGTAGGGCCAGAGCAACGTCCCTGCCGCCACGCATACTCGCAAGACACCTTGTCGAAGCACTACCACACCTACCGTCGGGCAGTAGCTTCCCAGTCGCAATAGCACACGACCAAGTGTCAACAATTATGCGACTGGCAGATAACAGGGCCTACATCGAAGGCAATGCAGTAGTACTCGTGCTGGATATACCGCTGATCGGGTAGCAACGGTATAGTATACAAAAAGTATATCCTATACCCATGCGAGCTGACAACGGTAGGCACTACTACATAGACGCGACCGAGAACCACTTGGTAATAGATACAGAGAATCGCAAATACCTAATGATGATATCCGATGACGTAAAAAATTGCAAGGTACTGGACAAATCATACATTTGCCCACCAACACACCCTACTATTCCGGTTACAAACGACACACCCTGCGAAGTCCTAATCAATGCGAAAATGGACACCGGTAGCGTGTCAATTTAATCGTCCCAATGCAACAGCAAGGACGATGGCTATACGTCGCGCCAACCCCAGTACCCGTAGGAATAAATTGTGGGAAAAATCCCACTCAGCACGAAATACTAAACAATTCGGGAATACTGGCTTTGGTAGGCGTATGTGTAGTAACCGCCCAAGATTTCAGTATCAGAACCATCGGGCGAACGTCGCAGATCATACGGGAAAACTACCTTCCGTCGTTTAATTTGACATTAACGGAGATCGTACTATGGAGCGTGCTGCGAGATCCGGAAGAGCTTCGGAACTGCGAACCGAGCTGGCCAGGATATACAATCGTCCCCCCAACCGAGAACGACTCGCTCGGCCCGAACGACATTAACAAACGAAAATAAAACATTTTATGTAACATTACATAACAAATATCGAACTGTAAAATCGTATAAAATTGTAAAGGTACGGGAAACCAACTAAAGAAAAAATTTTTTAGAAAATTTTTTAGAAAATTTTTTCTCTCTAAGGAGGGAGGGATGTTGTGTCGCGGAATATTCCACTTCACGTATTCTCAGGAATATTCCTTAGCTGACACAGCTAGATATAGAATTCTAAAAGATAGAACTCGTACAAAACAGGATGCGAGGTAGACGCCGACGCAGCATGAGGCGATTCGCTAGGCGATCTACGATAGGCTAAAGCAAAAACTGCCAGCTAAGGGATTTTCGCAAACGCAGCTAGCAACTGCTTTACTAAAATCAGAATTAAATTAGACTCAACAGAAAACGGTTGGTTCCTCGTTAAATGCTCGAAACTACGAATTAATGTACATTCCTTTATTGACTTTTAGATAGACAACGGAAAGTTACCGTTGCCTATAATAAATACTTCTATTTATATAAATTCGCGTTTTCATCGATAACTCGAGATCCATCTCCTTATCGGCAAACGATCCCAAAAATGATAACTTTTTTATATTATACCAAATACCGAATAATCCAATTACCCGGTACCGGCATAACATCGCGATGCCTGTGACCCTGATGAAAGAGACTTTGCGTAATAAAGATGACACTGAGATTTTTATAATGGCAACCCTTGGTGAAAAGATCGCCCACGGTATTGTTCGATGCCTTGCGGATTAGATCGTCAATGACTAAGTTTAGGTCTCGTGTTATTCGAGTAGTCTGCTACTTGCAGTAAACCGTCGCAAAATTCGATTTTATCACCGTACTCTGAATACTCGGAATGCCACTCTGAGTAATAATAAAACTATACGCTTGAATGGGACATCGATCATTACGCCCATATATTTAAAGAATTTTTTGACAAAATATGTTTTACTGGAGCCCGTAGGACCGCTTATCACGGCTGTCCATGGGTGTTATCAACGTATATCCATATCTATGAGTGTCTATCAAATCCAATCAGCTGTCCATAAGATCCATAAGATCTCCAAGAAATTGACCGATTGGTGGCTCATATTCGCTGCTACCGGGGCGACTCACCTAAATAAGGGAGTTCGTATCGCAGTACAATATTTGCCTCCCTAACCCCTCACGATAGCGGTATAGTCTTAGGTAAGCCTTTGCCATCGTGTATGCTGCAATTACGGCGTTCGATGTCGAGGATGGTTGGATAGCATCGCAGCTGCTTACATAGTTCACATACCTGATCTTGTACGTTACCGGTAGTATACCCGTCACCTCAATACCCGGACTCGTTAGTAAATTCATTAGCTCCGAGCGCGTGAAAACGCTAACGGTTTTGGTGAGATTCTCGCATTGACTTAACTTGCCCCAGAATGAATGAAGCGCTAATTTTTATGTGCGATCGTAAGCAGGGATTTGACTGCAGAGCATTTCGCTCGGGATGTATACGCTCAGACTACTCGTACAACGCAATGAAACGTTATATTGTTTCCTCGTCGTCATTACACTTTGCGGGTAGTCCACTCGCCTTCTGTTTTATGTTTAGGAATGTGTTGATGTACTCGGCAAAATGACCGCCTAGCTGCGTTGTAGAGTCATACTGCGCAACAACGTATTGCCAATATTCATAGATACGCGTCACCTTATAACCATGCGAGACAACTTTTCCCAGCTCATCCACGAACCACGTGCCGTCGAACGCTCGTTCAGTCGCGTCATCGTGTGTGTAACCAGCGGATGTATCCATGTCTGTATAGCATGTTCTACACAGAGAGGACAGTAGTATCCCATGCATGCGAACAAGCAGTACGAATCGTGCGGTGCTACTACGGCCCACTTTACGAGACCGTCGACGGCACTTAGATCGTTTTCAAGTCCTACGAGCTCTCGACACTCGTCACCTATGTACAATTTCGGATGTCCAACGGAATATTTTCTATTCTCACACACCCATTGATACAGCGAGCACACACCCTTATAGCGTATCTGCTCCCGATTTGCGATATCGTACAAACACACAAAATTTTCCGTTCGGACGCCAAAGAATACATCGCGTGGTTCGAGAGGCGTCTGCTTGACCATAGAGTGGTTTTTCATGTATAACGACATTTCCTCGTTGTTCTCGGGTAATGTGTGAAAGTCGCATTCCCATATCTCGCTTAGGGTGTACCCTTTCGATCTGATTCACGCGGAAATAAAAACGGTACGCTCGTATCGCTCATCCATTGCATTGCCGAATTTCATTCGCGAATCTCTATTCACGCGATAATATGGCAGACATTTCTGTCAAAAGCAGCCATGATACTGATGAATGTCATGTATGCCCGCCTCCACGTAGTTTCCGTCGACCGCTGGTGGGCAAGTCGGAGGGCAATACTCTCTCGTGCGTCCAGCATGAGCGATAACGCAGTTTCGCTCGCGGTCGAGCCATACAAACCATGTGACGGCCTTGCAAGACTGCTTATCACTCCAGCGCACAATGGGGCTGATTCCCGAAAATCTGGTCAAACGTCGAAAACGTAGTTCATTCCGTTTGAGATATAGTATATAAGGGTTTTTGGGGTCGCTAATTATGAATCTGAAGTCAAAATTGTAAAAAAACAAAATGGCGGGTTCAAAATGGCGATAGTAAACCGAAAATACTCAGTTATAATACGGAATGTTTATCGAATTTGTATGAAACTTGGTTTCTGTAAGTTTTCGAGATCGCTAAATGCGAATCCGGTGTGAAAAAAACAAAATTCAAAATGACGGATCCAATATGGCGGACGTAATTTTCGTAATCGGCCGGATTCGCTTGAAACTTGTTATTTAGGGGTTTTCGAGGTCGCTGAATTCAAATCCGGTGTGAAAAAAACGAAATTTAAAATGGCGGATCCAAAATGGCGGACGCAATTTTCGTAATCGGCCGGATTCGCTTGAAACTTGTTACTCGGGGGTTTTTGAGGTCGCTGAACATGAATCCGATGTGAAAAAGACAAAATAAAAATGGCAGATCCAAAATAGCGATTATAAAAATGTATTAACTTTTTATAAATCTGTAAGTAAATTATATATTTGATGAAAAGTAATAAAACATCTACTTTTACATCTATAATTGTATAGATTAAAATCACTTTTGAAAAACTTATTTTATACTATTTACAAGTTACATTTTCTTTTTTTATTGAAGTGAATGTACTTCAGTTACATGCAAGTAATTTTTTCTTTGAAGCACATATTTCTTGAAATCATTTTCTGAAACAAAATACATTTTGTGAAATAAAATTAACATGTTCAAACAGTTAATTTATAATTATTTTAGTTTAAGTAAACATTTTTTAAGATCACTGTATAATAATTTGATTCACAGTTTTAAAATAAATTTATTTGGATAACAGAGTAATAATTTCCTTGTTTAGAAGAAATATTTTGTACATATTTCAAATAAGTAATTACATTTTTAATCATTTATAAAAATATTGAAAAATGTATAATTCAAATATAAAGGGTGGTTAAATTTTAAGGGCCGATGTCCAATGTGAACCACACCTAAACGTCAATTTTTTTTCTGCATTTCATTTGACATTTCTCAATTTCAGACTAACTCAATTTAAACCATGGAAAGATACACAATCGAGCAACGCGTTAAAGTTATTCAGGCTTATTATGAAAATGGGCGTTCAAATCAAAATGCATATCGTGCACTTCGTGATTTTTTCGGTCAATTTAATCGTCCAAATGTGCGTACAATCGGAAAAATCGTGCAAAAATTTGAGCAAACCGGGTCTGTAGGAGATATTAAAACACCAGTGCATGCTCGTACAGCTCGTACTGCAGAAAATATTGCTGCTGTTCGCGATAGTGTGGCTGAAGAGCCGTCCACCTCAACTCGTCGTCGTGCCCAACAATTGCACCTCTCACGCTCGTCGTTGATGAACATTATGCATAAAGACTTGCATTTACACACTTATAAGGTGCAATTGACTCAAGAACTAAAGCCTCTTGACCATTCCAAACGTCGTCAATGGTCAGAATGGTGGCAAGAAATGGCAACAGTGGATGATCAATTTTCGAAGAAAATCATCTTCGGTGATGAGGCACATTTTCACCTCAGTGGATTCGTTAATAAGCAGAATTGCCGCATTTGGGCGAATCATAATCCAAGAGTGATTGTCGAAAAACCAATGCACCCGCAAAGAGTGACTGTTTGGTGCGGTTTATGGGCTGGCGGCATCATCGGGCCGTATTTTTTCCAAAATGAGGCCGGTCAGGCAGTTACTGTGAATGGTGTTCGCTATCGTGAGATGATAATGAACTTTTTATGGCCCGAATTGGAAGATATGGATGTGGGCGATATGTGGTTTCAACAGGACGGTGCCACTTGCCACACAGCTAACGAAACAATGGCTCTTTTGCGCGACAAATTCAATGGCCGTGTTATCTCACGTGGTGGCGATGTCAATTGGCCGCCAAGATCATGTGATTTGACACCGTTGGACTTCTTTCTTTGGGTTTATTTGAAAGAAAAGGTGTACGTCGATAAGCCAGCAACAATTCAAGAGCTAAAGGATGAGATAATTCGGCACATTAACGGCATAGAACCTCAATTATGCGTAAGCGTCATCGAAAATTTGGACCTTTGGATGGAGGTGTGCCGCCGAGTTCGCGGCGGCCATTTGGCCGATATTTTGTTCCATACATAATTGAACCATACCATATTATCATAATAAAAAGAATTGACAATAATTTCCTAAATAATTTGTGTTTTATTCAAAATCAACATCGGCCCTTTAAATTTAACCACCCTTTATAAAAAATTTTTTACTTCATAGGTACTTTTATAAATAATGTATATGTCTTATTATATTATATTATAAGATAGTATGATGTAAGTAAATAGGTACTATCAGTGTATGTTGAGATCCACTATCGGGGACCCCCATTTTCATTTCATGGACCCCCAAATTTTTTTTTCGCTGACGTAGACCCCTTGCAGGTTGTCATAGACCCCTGGGGGTCGATATAGACCACTTTGGGAATCACTGGTTTAGACTATCGAAAAAACCAACATTGCCAATATTCATCGAGACAATCTTCGTATTATTCCTAATTAGAGAGGGCAGCTGTGATTTTCGCACTTTGATTAGATACCATGCACAAACTACGTGTCGAAACATGTTGCATTCGACTACACGAATTCGCGTTTACTACAGTCTGGACAATCGATCTCTATATCTGTGATATCAAGACATGTCATGCATACGCATTATGAAACACATAAATTCGGCTCGTGAATTCTTGTCGATTTATCATCGTGCAATGGTTCGTGTTGCTGCGTCTCAAAATCATAGAACAAAAATAACATCGAAAGCATGTCTTTATTCTTTTCCTTTGGCGACTCTGGTTTCTTAAGAGGTGCTATGAAACACGCATGAGTAATCGGTCGCCATATATATATCGTCAGGAACGATGTAACGCGCTGTTCATAATGATAACTATACAGGTGCTTGCACGAAAGACGGCACGCTCAGAGTCATACCCACATAATCATGTCCCTCGTATGATTCTGTAAGAAGAGTGAGGGAACTTCTCGTACACCGCCCTCGAATCAAGTCAGATGATCAATACCATCCGGTGGTTGATGAAAATAAAAATCTGTCTCGCGATCCTGCACCCTAAAGCGTGTAAGATATCGTCTCTTCTTATTGTCGATACCGAAGCGTTCATCAGGAGGCACTATATCACCTCCCCGTATTGCAGTCCTTCCGCCGCCAATCTGTCCACCTGCAAGCTTAATTAAACTACAGGGTGCGCCATCTCAATCTGGTCGATGGAAGTATTGAATAACTTAGAGAATTTTCAACAGATTTCACAAAGTCGTATTTTTTTATTAAATTTGATTCATTACAATTTATTTTGATTAGTTTCCAAAAACCACATCGATCAAATGTCCGCCTTTATTACTGAGACAAAAATGAGCTCTTTTTTCGGCATTTTCCATTGTATTTGCCAGCGTCTCGGGCGATATCGCTGCGATTTCGGCTCGAATGTTGTTTTTTAGCTCCTCTATGGTCTTCGGCTTGTTGGCATAGACTTTACTTTTCAAAAATCCCCACAAGAAGAAGTCCGGTGCAGTCAAATCCGGCGATCTTGGTGGCCAGTCAATATCACCTTTCTTTGATATCACACGTCCTGGGAACTTCCGACGCAAATAGTCCATTGTTGAGCGCGCAGTGTGACATGTCGCACCATCTTGTTGGAACCAAAATTCCTTAAGACCTTTTTCACGCATTTGTGGTAAAACAAAGTGTGCCAACATCCACCGATATCAATCCCCATTGACAGTTTCACCAGCTCCGAAGAAAAATGGTCCAATGGTGGTTTTTGAGCAAACACCGGCCCAAACTGTCACTTTCTCATCGTGCAATGGAGTTTCGTGAATAATATGAGGATTATCGGTGCCCCACATGCGACAGTTTTGTTTGTTGACAGCGCCAGAGAGGGTGAAATGAGCCTCGTTGGTCATCAGAATTCGCTCCCAAAAATCTGGCTCAGCTTCCTTCATTCGACTAACGTCATTAGCGTAAGCCAAGCGTCGCGGCTTGTCAGTTTCCAATAATCTTTGAGTCAACTGCACTTTGTACGGAAACATATGAAGATCTTGCTTTAAAATCCTTCTCAAAGTGGTTCCACTGATGTTTAATTGCTGAGACCGGCGGCGGTATGAGACATTTGGATTTTCTGCAACACTCTGTCGAACAGCTTCGATTTTTTCATTTGAACGACCTGGACGCGGTCAAGCTTGATGTTGGAGATTCGCTACAGACCCGTGCTCCATGAAATTTGAAGCTAAATGACGCAGAACGTCCGCGATATTTTTTACGATACGCACGCTGAGTTGACACAACTGAACGATTATTTTCAATGTAAAGCGAAACTATTTCGGCGCGTTCTTTCGGCGTATAGCGATACATGGTTGAAATTGTACTGAAATAACCTATACGAAACGTGTTGTACGACGCTGGTCGGATAAAATCTGTCAGAGTTATTCAATACGTCCATCGACCAGATTGAGATGGCGCACCCTGTATTTATTAAGATTATTTATTTTATTTCATTTTATTTTTTTTGTTGCCAGATATACAGGGTGGCCGATTTATCTGAAGACATTGAAATATTTCGAAAACGACGCATCGGATCAAAAAAAATTCTCAATAAAATTTATTCGCCTGGAAGGGGGTTATCCAATGATACCAAAGTCGATCCCTCACCCCTACCCCCTGAGGTCGGGGTGGGGGCAACTTTGAAATCGTAAAGGGGAACCCCTAATTTTTATTGCAGATTCAGATTCCCCATAGAAAAATAAGTAACTTTTATCTGAAACATTTTTTTTCGATTCGTGATAGATAGCGCTGTAATCGCAAGAAACCTGATTTTTGCGAATATCTCGAGAAATTACACATCGGATCGAAAAAAGGAAAAAGACATGTTTCATTTTTCAAAAAGCTATTCAGCGATACGAAATTCGATCCACCCTCCCTCCCATTGTGGTGAAAATGGAAGGTCCTTCAAAATCGTGATTGGAAAACCCTATTTTTTTCCTGGTTTTCCATGACAAAATCCATTGATTTGACTTTATTGTTGATATGAAATTTTCTCACACATGGCGCTGCAATCGAAAGCATGTATTCGTTTATCAATAAGTTAACAACTACTTTTAGCGTTACCCAGGAACAACGACGTGGACGTAGTAGTTTTTGATCCCATCGGGGTGCTTGTTTTATGTGAGTCCCCTTGCCTCTCACCATCGGAGTGCTTGTTTTACGTGAGTCCCCTTACCTCTCACCATCGGGGTGCTTGTCGGCAATCTGAATCTGCAATAAAAAAAGGGATTCCCATTTACGATTTCAAAGTTGTTTCCACCGCCACCCCAGGAGGTAGGGGGGGGGGGTGGATCGAGTTTCGTATCCCTGAATAGCTTTTTGAAAAATTAAACATGTGTTTTTTCTTTTTTCGATCCGATGTGTAATTTTTCGAGATATTCGCAAAAATCAGGTCCCTTGCGATTACAGGGCCATCTATCACGAAGCGAAAAAAAATGTTTCAGATAAAAGTTACTTATTTTTTATGGGGAATCCGAATCTGCAATAAAAAATAAGGGTTCACATTTACGATTTCAAAGTTGCCCCCACCTCCACCCCAGGGGGTAGGGGTGAGGGGTCGTTTTTGATATCATTGAATGTTCCCCTTCCAGGTGATCGAATTTTATTCAGAACTTTTTTGATCCGATGCGTAGTTTTCGAAATATTTCAATGTCTTCAGATAAATCGGTCACCCTGTATACTATGTATATAAATTGTGTAACGCAAGAATTACGAACTTATATTGGTTTCTAGTTCTCGTCCTATTGGTATCATCACTTCAATTGTATTGTCGCGACAGACCTGCAACGGCTTCATCTGGTTCTTTCGTAGGATCGACAATGAAAAGACCGTCGGTTGGTTTATATCCGCAGAACGGCTGGGTAATATTTATTTAACGATTCCCTGCAGCGCTATCATTATCGTTATCCCTGTTGTGATCATTTGAATCGGTTCTACCTTCCTCATTGAAATCATAGAAGTCGGATCCCATTTCTCCTTCTTCATTTCGCCGAACTATAGAAAAATCTTGTGCAATAAAAGAAATAAAGTAAATAACACAGTATATTACTTATGTTTTTCACTGAGTGTGGGCAGCATAGCAGGCTCGTTTAGCCACCCACGTCAAAGTACAACACGTACCACTAAATCAATAATTATGTAATTATCAAACAGTCTAATATTATGAGTGTCAACTAAATCGCGCTGATGACACGCGCACGGCATACCGCGAATCTTATGAACAATCGCTTGCATTGGAAGTTCCCATAGTGTGATTTGTAAAATTCTTCTCCCCCATCGCGAACTTAACGACGGTCTACGCTTCAATATAAACTTTATCAATTTTCTTATCAATAAACGTTAAACCACCCTGACTATGATTGTGATGTTAGAGTAGTAATAACTGCAGTAAATCAGACAATTAACGAGAGATTTTTCACAGCGACACGCCTTTATATATATTCGTTTAATACGATCTTTCCCTCTTTCTCTCTTTGCACATACTGCAGCGATGTAATGAATACGACTAACCAAGAAGATGGCCGCATACGATCTCTTTACAAAAGCAACATCCGTGAAAATATTGAGCGATTATTTCAAGGCACTTGGCCATGAGGAAAAGCATTAAATTTCGTCATCGAATATTGTTCGAGAATTCAGTTGGTAGAGTAAAGTGGACTGTAAAGATTCGCAGATGAATTAATAATCAGTACCAAGTTGTTGTTTTAAAGTAGCAGTGCTCCATCTGTCAAAAGGCAGTGGACACAAATATACATAAATAAACACGTAAAAGATAGAAAATAATATAGAAATGAGCGTAGAAAAGAGAAAAGAAATGAGGCGTTCTTATTACCACACACGGATATATTAATCGTGTGTAATTGCTGAGATGTGCTAACACGACAAATTCGTCTTATAATTAAGTATACCGCCAGAATGACTAGCATAAACGAGACCCACACACACAAACACAGAGATCCATACCACACAGCACGCACACCTATAAAGACCAACTACCGGTACTCGAGCTATAGTTATACTAACAAGCAGTAAGGCTATAGTCTCACGAAAGGTATGAAGAACAATCTAAAAGGAACACGCTGGATCACTATAACCAAAGAGAGGTAATTAACGGGACAAATGGGCTAGAGGAGATGGGCTACAGGACGACTAGCAGATATAGTTATACCCTGCTATACCGGCAGAACTTGGAAGAAGAGCAGGGAAGTCGGTATAAAAGGGCACGACATACCACAGTCGTGAGCATTCTGTTCACAGACTTTCGCCAACATCCGGAATCTACCAAAGGAGGACCAGCTAATCAACCAAAGGAGGACCAGCTAACCAACCAAAGGAGGACTAGCTAATCAATCAAAGGAGGACCAGCTGACCAACCAAAGAGAGGACCAGCCATCCAGCTAAAGAAGGACCTCCTAGTCAGCCAAAGGAGAAGCATCTATCTTCCAAAGTCAACTACTGAGCCACCAGTCATTCAAGTAGCAGAGTATCCAAGCCAACGAGATCTCACCTCGAAAAGAAACCAGTGTGGTATGGATAAAATTATACTAAATCCATAAGGGACCTAAAAAACACCCTAAAAATTAGCTAGGGACGCTCCTGTCGCATTTCCGATGCGCCGATGCACCAAGGATGCACCGCCCTGACGCCTCCACCGGAGCAGCGGCGGGGCCAGCGAGTAGATCGCGTAGCCAGGAGAGCTCGAGCGAGAGCTCCGTCCCCACTACAGGACTCAATATAGGTATAGAATAGGCTACCTCCGAAGGCGAGGAATAATAACAGAGCTGATGTAGATATACTAACGATGGCAAGCCCAGCAGGCTCTTTCCTTGTGTAGAAACTATACTACCATATAACTAAAGAAAATATTTCAATAATTCCATATAATATCTCCTACTTCGTGGGAACACGATTATAACGGCATGCGTAAGCCCGGGTCAAGTTTTTTTTTGTAAGGTGCATAATCACCAAAACTAAAAAAAAGTATACTTAATTATCATACAAATTATTTACCAGGTGTATGCATAAGTTTTTTCCGGTTTAACTAAGAGATGGCGCCAGCGAAAAGTACGCAGCGTATTAATTTGACACATACGTCATTTTGTTCGTCTGACATTAACCTACAAACACACACAAGTTGAGTCCGCCAAAAACTAGCGTCTTTGTTTTATCGTTCAGTGATCATGTCGAGTTTTGTGCCTGAAAAAGAACATTTGCGGCACGCATTGCTTTTCTTATTTAATCAAAAGAAAAAGGCTGCTGAAAGTCAACGTTTGCTGGTAGAAACATATGGTGAACACGCTCCATCGATTAGAACATGTGAGACATGGTTTCGACAATTTAAAAGTGGTGATTTCAATGTGAAAGACAGTGAGCGCTCTGGTAGACCACAAAAATGCGAAGACGAGCAATTGCAGGAGTTATTGGATGATGACCCAACTCAAACTCAACGGCAATTAGGAGAAGCATTACATGTGTCACAAGAAACAATCAGCAGACGTTTACGAGTAATGGGGAAGATCAATAAACTCGGTAAATGGGTCCCACACGATTTGAATGAACGTCAAATAGAAAATCGCAAAGTCACTTGTGAAGTGCTGCTTCAACGCCACGAAAGGAAATCATTTTTGCATCGAATTGTGACGGGTGACGAAAAATGGATTTATTTTGAAAACCCGAAGCGGAAAAAATCGTGGCTTTCACCTGGCGAAGCCGGTCCTTCAACACCAAGGCCAAATCGCTTCGGCAAGAAGACCATGCTCTGTGTCTGGTGGGACCAGAGCGGTATTGTGTATTATGAACTCTTGAAGCCCGGCGAAACCGTTAATACACAACGCTATCGACAACAAATTATTAATTTAAACCACGCATTAATCGAAAGACGACCGGAATGGGCCAGAAGACATGGCAAAGTGATTTTGTTACACGACAATGCGCCGTCTCACACAGGAAAAGCAGTGAAAGACACCTTGAAATCGCTTGGATGGGACATCCTTCCGCACCCGACGTATTCGCCAGACCTGGCGCCATCTGACTATCACCTCTTCGCATCAATGGGGCACGCGCTCCCAGAGCAGCACTTCAGCAATTTCGAGGAAGTTGGAAAATGGCTCGACGAATGGTTTGCCGCAAAAGACAAGCAGTTTTTCTGGCATGGTATTCATAAGTTACCTGAAAGATGGGCGAAATGTGTAGAAGCCGATGGCCAATATTTTGAATAAAACAAAAATTAATTTCCCTTGAAAATTACGTGTTTTTTTTTACCAAAAAACCGGAAAAAACTTATGCATACACCTGGTATCTGTCTAATGTGTCGAATAAAGCATACTTTTACCTAATACTGAAGCCTATATTAATTTCCTCCCTGCTCAAGTTCGAACTAAAACCCTTTAAGGGTGATCTTAACTTAAAATACCGTTACATTTGGCGCCCGAATAGGGACACGAGCATAGGAAAGAAAGGCTGATATAAGGCTAGAGGAGGGATTTTCAAGGACGCGGGGGACCGAGGGACCAGGGATGGCGGGGACTACCAAGGAACGAGTGACAACGACCGCGAGTCCCTGACAGCTTACCACGTTGGCAGACCCCTCCTCAGAATGGCAATGGATGAAACACCACATGGCAGCAGGCACCTCAGAGACCACCGCAGTCATACTCCACACCTTCACCCACGCCGCAAGGAAGTTACAACCAGGGAGCGACAACATGGCAACAGGCACCTCCACCAGCACCAGCTAGAGAAGGACAATATAGACAGACGAATGCAATCCAGGGATATCCCCCTGGACCATTCCGAAAACACATATATACCAGGAATGAGAGCACAACTAAGCGTATCCCAAAATACAAATCCGGGAAACGCTTAGACGTTGCGCACGGGCAGAAATTCAAAAAAAAAAGAGAAAAACGAGGTGCAACGGTAAATGAAAAGGAAAAACAAGGACGAAGGGAGAAAGTAACTGTAAAAAAAAGAAATCAGAAGAGAAAAGAACGGAGAGTGATGAAAAGTGAAGAAGAAGAAGAAAAATCGAAGACAGACAAAGGGAAAATCGCCGGTGAGCCATCCACTAGTGAAGCCTTTCAAAAGGATATCGTGGTGCTGGAATCATCTGAACGGGAACAAGGGATCACTATCCCAAGTACCTCTAATGATCAGCGGGAGACGTTCAAAGAAGAGGCGACACGAAAGAGCGGCAATGACCAATACGCGAGGAAGTACCAAGTATTCACAGTCACCGAAGATCTACGGGAATTTCTACGAGAAGAACCGAAGAAAGAGGGGAAATAGTATGATGATATACACCCCCGGTGCCCAGAAATTCCAGTCGGAATCGAGGAACTATCTGTGAACAGTCTGATTGACAGCGGCAGTGAGGTGAGCTGTATTTCTGAAGAATTTTTTAAACAGTATTATGAGAAATTCGAGAAATGTCCCACACTGCCAGTCACTTTGACAAAGGTTGTAGGCGCATTTGGTGGGGAAACAGAGAGAGTACAAAAACAAATAATGGTGGAAGTAAAAACATACGGATCTGAAGGTACACTACAGTTACTAGCGGTCCCAAAATTACTACGACCTATCTTGATTGGGATCGACGAGATGATAAAACTACAAATTTCCGTCGATGCTCACAGTAAATGTGTGGCAGTTAAGGCTAGAATCCTTGAGTTCCCGGTTCGAACCCGGGCTGTGGCAATATTTTTTCACGATTTCTTTAGAAGTTAAAAATCGTCAGGTCTGGTTGCCTCATTAATTCTTAATGAATGAGTGAGGCAATCAGAGTTGACAAAAATAATTAATGATTCGATTGTTAGAGATCTTTCTGAGATCGATAACACAGGGATCGAAGGTGGCGCTGACTAACCGGGTTGCAAACTGCCAGAAATTTTCCATAAAAAAATTTGGTCAAATCATTTGTCGCTTAGATTTATCACTCTTGTGGCAGTTAAAGACAAGGTCGTAGCTAATTTAGAAGAAGGATTATGGAAATTGATAAACCCTGGCGTAAAACAGAAGGAAGGAAGTATAGAAACGTGTGCCATACGGGAAGAGTCTCTACCAACACCCCTCGAATTTCAATTATCGGAGGTAGAATTCGAGCAAAAGATGAAGGAATGCCACGATCTAGAAACTAAAATAAAAACGACCTTCAAACAAATCGTTGAGAGGAATCAAGAAGTATTCGACCGAAGACCTGGAAGGATGTCTAAGTATGTACACCACCTTATACTCAAGGATCCAAAGCCATACTTCCATCGATCATATCCAGTGGCGCTGGCAGAACGAGAACGAGTGCAACAGAAGATCGAAAAAAGGCTCGACTACGGTATGATACAAAAATCAAATAGTATCTACATAAATCCGTTAATTCCAGTGACCAAGGACGATGAGAGTGTGCGACTGTGTTTAGATGCCAGAGAACTAAACAACTATCTGGTAAATGACCACAACAACGCACCACCCATCGAGGAAATTTTTCAGAGATGCGGAGGAAATTCCGTCATCTCAACATTGGATCTCACAAGTAGTTTCTGGCAAATTCCACTACACCCATACTCTAGAAAATACATTGCTTTTTAACACAATGGAAAGTGTTACGAGTTCACGGTCACGTCTTTTGGATTAAAAACCAGCACGGCAAGCTTAATTCGAGCGCTTGACGTAGTGGTAAGCTAATTAGATTTTGTCATTAATTATGTCGACGATTTACTAGTATTATCTAGAGACCATAATGAGCATCTCACGCACCTCGAGATCCTTTTTCAACATTTTAAGGAGCACGGAAT